>JARYZH020000736.1:0-75204 GCA_030021035.2 Notholithocarpus densiflorus
ATACCTTTCATAATTCTATGTTAAACAAAATTGGGGTAAATGCCATAGCAGATGCAATCGGGTGGATTGCGGGATCCGGAGAGCTAGACAAGACACAGTTCCGAGAAGCCTTGTTGGAGTAGGAGCTTGGAGGGCTTAGGTACATCGGGTAGATTACGCTTGGAGGGTCTCTTGCTAACCCATGTATCCCAACTGATTGTCTATTGGATCGATTACTGCTTGGAGGGTGGCGGAGAGGTTTTTCGCTGAATTCTTCGGTTTCCTCTTCGATAACACATCAGCGTGTTATCTTGTGTTTGCATTCTCTCTTCCCTTATTCTTGTGCTTTACTTTTAATGTTTGTTGTTCATGTTTATGCACTAGAGTAGTATTGGTTTATTGTGCTTCATTTACTCTTATTTCCGCACTTAGATAAGTTAGAGTAAAAGCAATCTAGTCGTAATTTTAATTAGGGGTCTAAACAGCTCTTGTGTTTTCAACACATTTTCGAGCTTTCAATGTATATAATTGCTTTGTGAAACATGTAGTTTAAAGATATATGAGAAGTATATATGGATATGTTGTGAGGAATGTGTTTGTAAAATATAGGGAAGTATGAGAGATATTGAGGTTAAATATAGTAAATATATGAGATTATAGTTGCTACTGGAATGGCTTTTGTGTCATGATAATGAGTTATGTTTCTTTCTAAGAGAAGAGATTTTGTAAGAGAAATGGAGAAAGAGATGAAGATGTGTTTATGGGCAGCAAAATGATGAAGTTTTAGAATATTGAGGATGAGAGAGTAAGTATATGATAGATAGTGGTGTTGTGTAATATGTGTGTTGTAATAGTGTTATCTAAGAAGAGATATTTTGTAAAAGAGTTGGAGAAGTATGGAAATGTTTAGAGATATGGGCAGCAAGGTGAAGGAAGTTTCAGAATAAGAGAGTGAGAGAGGGATGAATAGTGTGTGTGGTGAGTTGTGTGTTGCTTGGTCCTCTTTATATAGAGCCAAGTATGTAACTAAGTTTGAATTAGTTGAAGGGAAAATCAACAAATAAGGAAAGGTTTTTGGCAAAACAAGTGATTTCCTTAGTTTTTTTTTTGTTTTAGCTAAAAGAAGAAATTCTGAGACTTTAATGCTGCTAGAGCTGCTGTTACAGCTGTCAGTCACAGCTGTCAGCTCTACAGAAGTAGCTACTGCAGCAGCTAACATTACTGGATGATGTCATCTGAATGATATCTTCTATTGAAAGAAAATATTTAGCATTAAATTCATGGTTTGGCTGAAAAATGGTATGATATCTTTTATGGGATCCTCCTATTTTTGGTATTGCAGCTGGAGGCTAAAGATTTGGCTTAAAATGGTAGGATTTCTTTGATGGGATCCTTACTTCTTTTCGTATAGCAGGTAGTTGTTGGGATTGACCATTAATGGGCAAGTGATGTCATTTTAGGACATATGTCAACTACCTAAGTTGCTGTTGGAGCTACTGCAATTGCTGTTGAAACTACTACAGCTTCTGCTGGAGTTGTTGCAGTTTCTGCAGGAGCTGTTACAGCTTCTGCTGGAGCTGTTGCAGCTTCTGCTGGAGTTAAGGCAGTTTCCTCTGGAACTGTTGCTAGTATTATTGGCTAAGTTTCCTCTTTTGGAAAGTTATATGTTTAGTCCATGGTTTTATTGCAATATAATTTTGGTAAGTAATAGATTAATTGGTTGATATTTGATGAAGTTTTAGAGATGTAATTATGGTCTCTTTGTGTTTTGACCAAATCTTGGAGAGCAATGAGAGCATTTAATACTAGACATGAGATATTAATATAGATTTAGCCATGTGCTTGGGATTGATTTAAATGAAAATAATAATATAATTTATATGAAATAATATAATTACATTTTTAAACTTATATTATATGATGAATATTAATTTTTTATGTAAAGAGCATGGGGAGTTTTATCATTTTAAGTGTTATGTGATATGAGAGGCTTACCAGATGCTACCTATTGCACACTGACCCGTTAGAATTCAGGGAATTGGGGAAGATATGCCAAGCAACATGTTTTCCTTTATCAACTTTGAACCGCTGGAGCTTTACTGAACATACTTCTTAGCCCTCCAAACCACGACTCCTAAAATTCCCCTAATGAGACTCACAAGCTTGGATCATGAGTCAAAAATGAGATGTTGCGCCATAAGCTTGAACTATGGGCTTTGATGAGATGATATCGCCATGGGTTTTGGACCATAGGCTTTAGTGTCATTTTGTGAATATGGTTTCTTTTGGGCTTTAATAGAGTTTTTTTTTTTTTTTTTTCCAAAATCCATAATTTGTTGATGTGGTGCGAGTTGCTAATGAAATATATACCATGTGGTGTGAAAAATTTGTCCTCAACAGTGATGAAGGTGAAGGTTACAAATTTCTGAAGGATATGTCATTTGTACGAGAAAAGGAGAAGACAGGATAAAGAGATATGTTTCTCTAGACTAAGGCACTCTCTCTCATACAAAAGGGTTGGGATGAACAAATGCTCTCTTTTGATCTTTTAAGCTTTGCTCACACACTTACTTCCTATTCACACATGCGAAGGGTGTGTGTTTTGGCTTATGTGGTGTAGGCTGAAAAGAAGATCAAAATAAGAACAGAGTAGACTGCTAGCTAGCGGGTATTTCGCAACCTTGTTGCGGGCTAATTGGTCGCGAGATGGTCTTGTCAACAGTCTCTCTGGATCTTTTACCACGTGTCACTCACAGGCTGTCTGGTCACCAGCAAATTGCATCCAGGTTGTGAGATCACTGGTTGATGCAACTTTCCAATGTTGAGGGAGAGGCTCAAGCACATCTACCCCAAATTACATTAAAGTCCTGAAAAGACACATTAAAAAGAGAGAATAATTACAAATAAATTTAGCATGGAATAAAGCCAACATAAACATGGATTTTACATAAACGTGTAGTGAGTTGTGTAGGGTCTAATTGTGTAGTGAAATTTTTATGGGGGCTCTTGGGGTTGGTTAGAGGGTCTAATTGTGATCACAGATGCAGATCATGAAAGAAGGGATTCATAAGGAAGAGTTCAAAAGGTCTGAAACTGGGGTGGGGTCATGAGAAATTATAGAGAAGGAATTCATAAATTGGGTTTTGAATTGGCTTGAATGTTTGTATTAATTTAGTACAAACCCAAAAATAAATTGTATTAATCTAGCACAAAAACTATCAAAGAAAACGAAAACGAAATGGACGAAGAAAGAAACACAGATTCATGGGTTTGTACAATTGGTGTCTTTGAAGGGTTTGTCTGCTTCAAAATTATAGAAATCCAATTTTTTGTTTACATTCTTGGCAGTGGAGGCAATGGCGACGGTCGATCTACCATGGGAAGTTGCTAGTAGTCATGTGGGTCTATTATCAATTATTAAATCTGGACACTTGTAATCAAATAATTAACCTCAAGTGTTTGACAGTGTCTTTTTAAATATATAACAGTATAGCGGTTGAATTGCTAGTCATCTTTAGTGCACATACTCTTCAAAAGGTATGTCTAATTTTAGCGAAGTATTATGCTTCTCACATTTGGCCAAACAGAATTTCTAATTTTACCAAATTATTTATTATTTCACAAAATTGGATTCCCCTAGTATAGTATGAAGGATTTTAGTGTCCCACATGAAAGTTCAGTTTTGATTATTTGTATAAGCTATTCCATAGCAATCTAATGATGAAATTTTGAGATCTTTGTTGAGATTTGGTGATGCAAAGATTATAACAGAGAATAAACTAAGGGCTTATTTGGATTGAGGGGGAAAGGAGGGGAGTAAAGTAGAGTTGACTGAAAATAGGCTAATTTTGGGCCTATTCTATTCTATTCTCCCTCCCTTCCCCTCAATCCAAACAGAATTAAGCAATGAAGAAAATAGAATAGAGGATTTTTGTTGGGAAATTTAGACCCCGGTTGTTAGAATTAACAAGTTTTAAACTCAAGTTGTTAATTAGATTTATTATGAATAAAACTTGTTAAAACAAACAAACATCAATATTATGTCAAAATCATGCAGCGGAAAAATAAATAAGACAAGATATGATGACCCAGGAAAACCAATGAAACAAACTAATTTCACAGTAAAAAATCTGGGGGGAAACCTTCCCGAAAAGCAATCCACTATAATGAAAAGAAGTTTAAGATCTAGTACAAAACCTTTGTCCCTAGACTCTACAATCCTCATAGATGAAATCACAGCAGAAACTTTCTACCGCTTCAGAACCTCTGAACTCTTCAATATATGAATGCCACCCTTTGATGATTCACAAATCCCAGTACGTGACTAACTAATTGCGTGGATCCCAGTACGCGACTTCAATCACCAACTAGAAGAAGAAGATGTTGGTTGCAAAGTTCTTCACTTCATCAACAATGAAGATCAAGAAGCACTTGGTTACAAAATCCTAAGGCGCAAAGACGCAGTAGCTTCTTTCAGAGAGAATAAGGCATCGGTCACCTTTTGCATATGTTCTCATTGTATTCTCTTATGTGACGGCCTCTAAAATAAGCCTTATATAGGTCTAGGGTTATAAGAAAAGAAACCCTACACAAATACATAAGCTTGGGCCGAAAATCAGATTTGAAAATTTGAAATTCGTAAAGCTCAGTAATTCTCGATCGATTGAGGAGGTGTCGAGAAGGTATCGAAGATTAAAACATTAGACACAAGAGATGAGGCTTGATCGATCCACCAGGTGTCGAGAAGCTATCGAGAGGACATGAACTTTCTCGATCGATTAACCAGCTATCGAGAAGGTGTCGAGATTGCGATAAGAAACACCTTAAGAGGCTTGATAGATAGCCTAGCTTTCGAGAGGTGTCGAGAAGCTATCGAGCTTTAAAAACTCAATACTTCTTCACTTGTTTCTTGGTCAGACTTGATGACTTCAACACTTGATCTTGAAACACAATTTCTTGAAGTATTAAACCTCATCCTAGATCTACCCAAATACAAGTAAAGTGCGTTTTGTCAAAGGATTAGCCAATTACACAAAATATGTCTTTAACAATCTCCCACTTTGGCAATCCGTGACAAAACCACAACAAACAAATGAACATATGAGAGAAGTCATAAATTACTCAACTCTTATTCACTTGTTGAGTACAATAAAATCTATCCTAACACAAACTCTTGAAAAACTTTGCAAGAAGAGAGTTTATGGCAAGTAGACTTTAACAACCTGTATTTCTGAAACAATTTAAACAAAACTCATCAAGGCATCTTTGTGTGAAACAGAAATAATAGATTGCATACAAGATATAAGAAACATGTGTATGGAGATAGAAAAGAAACAACACATGTAGAGGTAGGTGAAAGAAACATACATCACATATAAAGAAGATAAGTAGAATGTATGTAAACATGGTCACAAGACCCAAGGTACAAGAAGAAGGAGGTAAGCACTCCCCCTAACAAGATGAAACACATCTCCCCCTTACAGAGGCAGGTATTTCTCTCCCTAACATGTAGAATCTTCGAAAAGAAACCACATATTCTCCACAAGTTCTCCCTCTTTTTGTCATGATTGACAAAGGGTACAAGAAACTAGAAAACTTCACCCGAGAGACATAAAGATGATCAAGGATGATCAAGGGGGCACAAGAAATCCATATAAATGCATGAATGTAATGAAACAAGATGCTATGGATGACAAGATAATAGAAATATGCAAAACATGGGAAAGACAAATCTCTCAACAAAAAAAAATGTCATGCTCATAGATTCCATAAACACACACACACACACACACTAAACAAGTTTAATCAATTTTATATTTCAAAAAACAAGTTAAGACAGTTTAGTGAGCATACATTAATACAAGTAAAACATTGTGATAGTCAAATCACATTGTACCTGCACATATATCAAGAATAGCAAAGACTATTGCGTGTTGTGTGTGAAAAACATCGCAAGATTGCAAATGTGTCAACATGTTATGACAATTTGAGACATGAGGAAATCACTTTAACTCATACACAATCATAACTGTTTGATGGGGATTATCACATTTGAGGTACATCCTATAACTCCCACATCTCCTAGAAGACACGCTTGCAATCATATTTAAAGCATTTTTGATCTTTTTGCTTTTGATTTTCTTTGCATATTTTCTTTTAAGCATATCATGCATGGGCATATAATAGAGAGAAAAGAAATACCCAATTATGTTAAGCATTTGACATTCCAATTTTGCTATGCCGAAGCACACAAATGTCATTCATGATTGGCGGGCAACAATGGTGAGATGGTTATTTATGCCTTTCTTTAAGGATTTTCTAATCCTTCCCGTCAAAAAGAGTTATACGAGTGTTAAGTGCAAGAGACAACTTAATCTTACCCATCACAAACACGAGCCACAAAGCTTACTTGCTTAGTTGTGCATAGAGATGCTCATCTAAGCTACAAGAGATACAAAGTTTAGAAAAATTTGTTTCAATGGCCATCCAAGGTACACAAGTACCAATGTACACAAACACAATGCTTTTGTATTTTTCTGATTTTTCCTTTTTATTTTTATTTTGAAAACAAAACTAAATAAACAAAACTGAACAACCAAACAAAAACAGATAAACATTATGAAAGCATGAAAGAAAGATGCATATGCATGAAAGCATGATAGAAGGGTGCAGATGCATGAAAGCATGATAGAAGGGTGCAGATGCATGAAAGCATGATTCCAAAAGCAGATAAGAAATCAAGTAAAGAGAGACCTACTTTAGATAGAAAGAATTAAAGTATAGGACAAACAGAAAAGACAATTAAGTCTTAGGCTCCTTTCTCACCCACACAGCACGAGTCTTTGGCTGTGAAGATGAAAAGGCACGTGTCCTAGTATGTCTACTAAAGGACATGGAAGAATTAAAATTCTCTTGAAATTAAGTTAAAAAGTTTAAAGTTTTTAATAACTCTCCAAACAAAGGTGTAGGTCCTTGAGAGGAAACCTGTGATCGTTTGGACAATTGCTTATGAGAATACAACTTAAAGCAATTAGGACGAATATGTCCAGAAACACCACAATGGTGACAAACATGAGTAGTTTTAGAACTACTCGGCTTCTTGGAAGGAGGTCTAACCTTAGAGGTTGACAGAGACCTCAACTTAGGACAATTTGGCCTAATATGACAAACAATATGACAATGATGACAAATGGGGACAAATTTAGATTTTTCATTCAGCCTAGGAGCAGTTTTAGACATAGGTTTAGAAATATCAGCGTTAACATCAGATTGTTTACCTTTGTCTATCCTAACAATATTAGCCTTCAACTCTTCATTATTCCTTTTAAATGGAGGAATATAAACATCTTTTTCTTTTGAGTTAGGCTCAACAAGAAGTTTGACACTAGTTAAATTTTCAACTTCAGTTTTAGATTCAATTAGTTGCTTTTCCAAACTCTTAATTTTGTCCTCTTGAGATGAAATTTGATTTTTAAATTTCTCATTCAAATTATTGGCTTTATCCAATTTTGCAATCAAATCATCTCTTTCAAGTTTGACCTTCTTAAAATTAGCTTTTAATTTTGTAGAACATTCAAGAGATTTCATACAAAAATTATAAAGTTTGCAATAGGCATCATGAATATCATCATCATCATCATTCAACACAAGATCATGCAAATCAAAACAAACAAGAGTTTCCATGACAACGGGGGTCAAGGATCACACTTAGGAAATAAATCCAATCAGAGTGTACCCGCTCTGATATCACTTGTTGGGAAATTTAGACTCCGGTTGATAGAATTAACAAGTTTTAAACCCAATTTGTTAATTATATTTATTATAAATAAAACTTGTTAAAATAAACAAACATCAATATCATGTCAAAATCATGCAGCGGAAAAATAAATAAGACAAGATATGATGACCCAGGAAAACCAATGAAACAAACTAGTTTCACAGTTAAAAACCTGGGGGGAAACTTTCCCGAAAAGCAATCCACTATAATGAAAAGAAGTTTCAGATCTAGTACAAAACCTTTGTCCCTAGACTCTACAATCCCCGTAAATTAATTCACAGCAGAAACCTTCTACCGCTTCAGAACTTCTGAACTCTTCAATATATGAACGCCACCCTTTGATGATTCACAAATCTTAGTACGTGACTAACTAATTGCGCGGATCCTAGTACGCGACTTCAATCACCAACTAGAAGAAGAAGATGTTGGTTGCAAAGTTCTTCACTTCATCAACAATGAAGATCAAGAAGCACTTGGTTACAAAACCCTAAGGCGCAAAGACGTAGTAGCTTCTTTCAGAGAGAATAAGGCATCTGTCACCTTTTGCATATGTTCTCCTTGTATTCTCTTATGTGACAGCCTCTAAAATAAGCCTTATATAGGTCTAAGGTTGTGAGAAAAGAAACCCTACACAAATACATAAGCTTGGGCCGAAAATCAGATTTGAAAATCTGAAATTCGTAAAGCTCAGTAATTCTCGATTGATCGAGGAGGTGTTGAGAAGGTGTCAAGGATTAAAACATCAGACACAAGAGATGAGGCTTGATCGATCCACTAGGTGTCGAGAAGCTATCGAGGGGACAGGAACTTTCTCGATCGATCGACCAGCTATCGAGAAGGTGTCGGGATTGCGATAAGAAACACCTTAAGAGGCTCGATAGATAGCCTAGCTGTCGAGAGGTGTCGAGAAGCTATCGAGCTTTAAAAACTCAGCACTTCTTCACTTGTTTCTTGGTCAGACTTGATGACTTCAACACTTGATCTTGAAACACAGTTTCTTGAAGTATTAAACCTCATCCTAGATCTACCCAAATACAAGTAAAGTGCATTTTGTCAAAGGATTAGCCAATTACACAAAATATGTCCTTAACAATTTTTGTTTTTATTTTCAAAACAGTATAAAAAAAATTTTCAAAAAATTGAAATTGAAACTAGTTTTTAGATAATAGTTGTTATATTATTTGTGTTTGGCTCCCATTTTTAAGAACAATTTTCAAAATATTGAAAAAAAAGTTTGGGAGACCATTTCTATTTTTGAGATTTCTTAAAAAAAAAAAAAAAAAAAGTAACGTATAAAATCTATAGATTATTATTATTATTTTTTTTTTGGATAGTGATAAGGTAATAAAGCTCATGTACATTTTTTTTAATTATTACTATAATGATAAGTTTCAAATTTGAAGTGTGAGAATTTTTTTATGATAAAGATAAGTTTCTTAATTTAAGAGATAGAAGAGTTTAGAAAAATCTATTGGGTCCAATGTTATGAATACCATTTCAGAACCCATTTCGGTTTGCCCATTGGAATAGAATGTTTCAGTACCCGTTTATTTTGGTATACCGTTTTGGGGTGTTTCGGAGTTACCACTATTTTATAATAAAAGATATATTATTAATAAAAAAAAACCATATAAATCATTAAGGGTTTTAAAGAAGGTATAAGTACATATTTCAACTAATTTGTAATCTTTAAGCCCAAATAATAATAATAAGTACCAATGGAACAATGGAAAGGGTTAAAACTTAGGCGAAAATACACTTTTGGTCCCTACATTTTGGGTCGATTCCCATTTTGGTCCCTAAATTGATTTCGTTCCTAATGTAGTCCCTAAAAAAAGAAAATTATTTTTTTTTTGCCCCTATTGTCAAACCACTAACGGAAGTCTCTTACATGGCAAACGGAACACCCTACTTGCTGACATTGCGCTGATGTGGCAATTAAAATATTATTAAAAAAATTTATTTGACATTTTTATATGCCAAGTCAACATTTTAATTTTTTTAAAAAAGCCATGTCAGAAAATTTAAACCAGAAAAGAAAATAAATTAAAAATCAAAACTTAAATCTAATTAAAGAAAAAACTTTTAATTTCTTAATTTTAATTTAAACTAAAAATACAAATTTGATTTAAACTGAAAATTTAATTTCCCAATTCTCATAATTTCTCAATTCTCAGTTTTTAAATTTTTTATCACAATCCTCTACACCAAACCCCAATCCCAACCCCACGAACCCAAGTTACCCAACCCAACATCAAATTTTCTTAGTCACCAACATCACAGCATCAATTTAATCCCTCTCTTTGCCCATTGTTCTCTCTTTCTCTGTCTCTCTAATTTCTCTTTGATATGCTCCAAACCTAGACACACATGGCCAAAGACACCAAACTCCAAACCCAAACCCATGGCCAAAGACCCCAAGCTCTGCCTCTCACGATCATGAGTCGATGAGGCAGATTTCTTCGATTGATGAGGACGACGACGATGATGACGAGGCCAAACACTCTCTCTTCGATTGATGAGGATGACGAGGAGGCGGAGGTAGTCATTTGTTGAGACGGCATCATTTGATGGAGTGGCCGAGGAGGCAGAAACGATGGGGTTTGAGGAGGCAAAAACAGTGTGGTTGGATCTACTCCAAACCCGAAAACTCAAATCTGCTCCAAACCCAAAAATGATAGAATTTGCTGAGAAGGTAAAGTGTGGGAAGCAAACCCTAGAAATTTCTTCATAAAGCTAAGATTTTTGAGAGAGAGAGAGATATCTCAGTTGGATTTGGGTTGGTGTTGGGCATGAAATTGAAGGAGATGTGTTTTTTTTTTCTTTGTGTTTGTTATTACTTGTTGCTGTGTTTGGTTGCTAAGAGATCGGTTTGTTTGGTTGGGATCGGCTTGCTCTTAATCGATGGTGGTGGTGGGTTTGATTGTGAGAACGTGAAGTTTGCTAGGTTGCTCCTGTTCTGGGTTTGTTTGGTTGGGTTCGACTTGCTCTTAATCGATGGTGGTGGTGGGTTTAATTATGAGAACATGAATTTTTCAAGGTATATTGATTGTGAGAACATGTAGTTTGATTCTAGGTTTGCTCTTGTTCTAGGATTTGAGAAGAACATGAAGAACAAGTTTTTATGTTCTTACGAAAAAATAATGAAAGTAAAAAAAAAAAAAAAGTAATAATAATGATAGTAAAATTAAATTTAAGGTTTGTTTTTTAATTTGTTTTTTAATTTAGTTTAAATACTTTGAGCTGGCTTTTTTTTTTATTAATTTAAATGCTGACGTGGCATTTAAAAAATGTTAAATATAATTTTTTTTATTAGCCACGTCCGCATATAACATGCCAACAATATACTCCATTTGCCACATATACATTTTCTGTTATTGGGTTGACGGCAGGGACTAAAATAGAATCGATTTTTTTTATTTTAGGGACTAATTTATTAGCAAAATCAATTTAGGGACCAAAACGAGAATTGACCCAAAATGTAGGGACCAAAAATGTATTTTCACCTAAAACTTAATGGATCCGGATCCTCTCCATTTCAAAGTGAAATGGAGAGTGTCCAGTTAAGGGACAAGATGCATCTAAAATAAATCAAGGGTGTAAAAACTGCCACGTCAATTAAAATTTAAAGCACTTAACTCTAGAAGCTCAACTGTGGTTAAACAAAAAGGGATAACTCAGCAAACCCATCTTATCTCAATCTCTCTTCTCCATCGCCGAATATATCAAAATCACCAATGCCGTGCTTTGCTCTCTCAATCTCTCTTCTCCATCGCCGTATTGTATTTCTTTCTTAATTGAGGTTCCAAAAAGATATGGCTGATCTTGCTTCAGGGGGTGTTGTGGGGGCAGCTTTTGGAGAGGGATTTACTATTTTGCACGATATAGTTAAGCATGTGGTAGGCCAAATCATCATGTTCAAATCCGAACTCAAATGCTTGGAATCCACGCTAGATGGTGTGGCACCAATGGTACGAGAAATAGAAGAATTAAGCCAAACATCCAAAACTTCTTTAAAATGTCCAATTTGGTTCTTTAAACATTAACGGCGTGTAAGGCCGTTTGTGCATTCTCTCCCAGTGCAAAGCTACCTGGGATTTCTAAAGGAAGACTACAATGACAACAAGCAAGTGGGACATTAACACCACATAATTTCATGTTTCATCAACACCACACCAACGATTCTTAGACTTTTTCTTAAAATAAAATTATTAATAATTTTGTGTTTGGTAGCCAAGAAAATCCAAAGAAAAAGTCACATGGATCTTCCCCATTCTGTGTTTGGCAGCCAAGAAAATCAAAAGAACAACCCATAAATCTTCTTCATTCCTAAATCTAATAAGTAGCCAAAATATCAAAAGGACAACCCATAGTCTCATCTGCTCTTTAGACTCCTTTACTCAGTGTTTGGTTGCCGAGAAAACTAAAAGGAATTTCTTCATCTCTTTCACAAAGAAACCCATGAAAACCCAAATGACCTTAACCCAATCACACCAGCCAAGGACCAAGGTCCAAAATTCCATCACAATATTGCTATTAAACCCAAATCCAATTTCTCTCAAAAAAAAAAAAAAAACCCAAATCCAGTTATCCCATCGAAATTTGCTGACCCATCAGCCACCACCAAAGGATTTTCATCAGTGAAATAGAGACATGAGAGAAGAAGATATGGGAGAAAGAAGAGGGTAAGATTTGGCTTGGCAAAGGAAAATAAGATGGGTTTGCTATATTCGGCGTTGGTGATTTTGATATATTCGGCGATGGAGAAGGGAGATTGAGATAAGATGGGTTTGCTGAGTTAACCCTTTTGTTTAACCACAGTTGAGCTTCTAGAGTTAAGTGCTTTAAATTTTAATTAACGTGGCAGTTTTTACACCCTTGATTTATTTTAGATGCATCCTGTCCCTTAACTGGACACTCTCCATTTCACTTGAAATGGAGAGGATCCGGATCCAAACTTAATAGGCTGGAACATTTATTTTTATTGTTAGTCACGTGGGGCTCACAAAAACAAAACAAAGAAAAAAAAATTCAGATTTCAAAACAGAACAAACAAAATATTTTAAAACAGAGGACATAGCATTAAGGAGGCTGACAAGTACATTACCTGTACAGCCCACAAATAAAAAAGGAAGGCAGATTGGCAGGACCGAAAACCCACCCGAAGAAAAGAAGAAGAAGAAGAAAAAAAAAACAAGAAGAAGGGTCCGAAACCCACAAGAAGAAGAAGGCTGGATTTTTTTTCTTCTTCTTGTTTAACACCTTACTACCACACCATTCCTAATATATATAGGCATTTGTTAGCACACGGTAATGCCAATGATAGTTGTAGCCTTTTACCTAGGAAATATAAAAAAGCTGTACAAGGAGTACTTTTTTGGTCTAACAAAACAAAATGACAAATATGGCCTCCAATTTTTTTGAACAAGCCGGATTTGTCCTCCAATTTTTTTTTAACAAGCCGGATCTGTCCTCCAATTTTTTTAACAAGCCAGATCAAACCAAACAAAATGACCAATGTTGTCCTCCAATTTTTTTAACAAGACAAAAATGTTCTTTTTGCAATTTCCCTCCATTTTCTATTTCATCTCCCACCAATACTTACTTTACCAATATTTACTTTTTCCTCTCCTCCACTTTACCAATATCATAGAAAAAACTAAAAGAAGAGTTCAATGTTCAACAAAAAGACAAGAAAGAAAGAAGAGTTCAATGAATGATCAATGAATGTCTACAAAAATATAGTGTTCAAGAAATTATAAATAAGGTACATATATTTCTTTTGTATTGCTCACAATGATGTCTTCCATGAACGGACTAAACACATCGAGATTGATTGTCATTTTATCCGTTATCATCTTGTCCATGGTGCTCTCAAGCTTTTCTCAGTCTCCTCCAAAGATCAACTTGCAGATATCTTCACCAAGTCACTTCCTAAGGGACGCACTCGTGATTTGGTTGACAACCTCAAGCTGGTCTCACATCCACCTTGAGTTTGAGGGGGGCTGTATTTATTTATCATTTTTGTTAAATTATTGTAGAATCAATGGATGAGAATTTTGTTGCAAGTGAGATTCACCAATTAGTTCTAATGAGTTGTTTTGACTTAAATGAATTACCTCAAGAAGGTATACTATTTTATTCTATTTTATTTTATTTATAGTTTATATTTCATTTATAATTGAATATGATGTTGATTTTTTATTTTTTTATTTTTTATCCTTGTTACAACATAGAACAAATGAATGATATTGTAATTGCAAGTGAGATTTATCAAAGTGTTTCAAGGAATTGTGTTGACTTAAATGAGCTTCCAAATGATGGAGAAAATAATGACATTTGTGGGGAGGAATTAGTGGTTTGGAATGAATATCCAATGGAAGGAATAGGAGTTATTGAAGAAAATGAAGATATTAATTCAATAGAAAATGAGTTTGAACCTTTTGTTGGTCAATGTTTTCTTAGTAAAGAAGAGGCTTTCATTTTCTATAAAAATTATGTAAATCGATATGGTTTTACAATTCGAAAAGGTCGTTTTGTCACAAAAAATGGAGAAAATGTAAGACGTAATTTTTTTTTGTCACCGAGAAGGTAGACAACAATTAAAAAGAGTGGATTCATCTAAGGAGCAACAAAATAGGATATCTACAAGATGTGGATGCTAAACTCATCTAAGAATCACATTGCGAAAGTCATTTGACATTTTTCCACGAGAATGGCATGTCACTAAGTTTGTTATAGATCACAATCATTAATTGTTGTCCCCTTCGAAAGTAAGATTTCTTCCGGCCAATCGAGTTATCACTAAAGAAGATAAAGATCGCATTCTCTTGTTGAAAAATGGTGGACTTTCGGTTAGGCAAATAATACGTGTTATGGAGCTTGAGAAAGGTATGAAGCATGGAGATCTTCCATTTTTTAAAAGAGATATCCATAACCTTTATGTGAAAATGAGAAGGATGCATACAATGAATGATGCTATGGGTCTCTTACAATTGTGCAAAGTTGCTAAGGAAAAGAATTCTAAATTTCAATATGCATATACAACTGATGAACAGAGTAGGTTGGAGCATATTTTTTGGGCGCCAAATCCTTGTTTTGATTGGTACCAAAAATATGTTGATGTGGTTGTTTTTATACTACTTACAAAGTAAATGCATATGACATGCCTTTTGGTATTTTTGTTAGTATCAATAATCATGGAAAGACAATTCTCTTTGGTTGTGCACTTCTTCGAAATGAAACAACTAGTGCATTTCAATGGTTAATGAAGGTACGTAAATTATTTAATTATCTTGTAAGCTTGTGCAATTATTTTTCGATTTTATTTGATTAATTAGTAGTTTAATAGGATATATCCTACTATATTTTTTCATGTGCTAATAACTTTGTATTTGATTAATAGACTTTTGCAAATTTAATGAAGAAGTCACCTAAGGCAATTTTAACAGACCAAGATCCATGGATTACAGAGGCAATATCAAAAGAATTGCCATCCATAAAACATGCTTTTTGTATATGGCACATTACTGCTAAATTTAGTGGTTGGTTTACAACAATTCTTCGTAGTCAATATGCAAATTGGTGCATGGATTTCTACAAGCTATATAAGTTAGACTCGTGAAGAATTTGAGCATCAATGGTCTCAAGTAATGGCAAAATATGACATGCTTACTAACAAGCATGTAAGTGGTTTATATCAAATCAAGCATTTTTGGGTACCATGTTACCTTCGTGGCTATTTTTTTGGGGGAATGACAACAATCGAAAGATTCGAAAGTATAAATGCATTTATCAAACGGTTTGTTAGTTCCTACATAAACTTGACGCAATTTATTGAACAAGTAAGTCATTATTTATCGTTGCTTCCTTTTATTGTAGAATTTGATTTATTTTTTTATTTGTTAATATTTGTAGTCTTTATGTGTCTTTAAATTATTTACAATTTCTAATTTTAGGTTGACCTTGCCATTGAAGATATTGAGCAAACACAATCACATGATACAATGTTGGAGAAATATAGAGGTTCTTCTTTAAGAACATTGTCACCGATAGAAGAACAAGCACATAGTGTGTTCACACCCTATGCTTTCAAAAATTTTCAAGAGGAGTTTGGAAGAGCCAAACAATATTCGGTGCTTCAAGAAAACGGTATTGAATTTGTGTTGCAATATTATGAAGAAAAAACTAGTCAAAAGCACTTGGTCTTATGGGATGGTGAGATGACTAGTTGTAGTTGCAAGAATTTTGAATTTTGGGGTATACTTTGTTGTCACACACTTAGTGTATTCATTCACAAAGATTGTTACCAAATTCCATCTTTGTATCTTCCACCACGTTGGTGTGACGAAACATCATTAGGTGGAAAAGAATTGATAGTGTTGAGTGATGAAAATTTAGTGGACAAGGAAAATATGGTTGATGCTAATGCTAATGATGCTATTGACGGAGATTGTTTTGTTCATTGTCCTCCGCTCTCAAAGATAAAAGGTCGCCCAAAGCAAAAAAGAATGAAAGGTGGAAAAGAATTGGGAAAGCAAAAGAGAACTTGTGGGTTTTGTAAGCATGTTGGCCATAACATCTCTACATGTCTGGAGAAGGAGAAGGAGAAGGAAAACTCAACTTTCTCAAATGGTGCAAAGAAAATGAAAAATTGTACTTCAATAGATATGAGATTGAACCCAATATTTTATTTGAAATGTTAGGTCTTTTGCTTAAAAAATCACCAATATGATGTTTGTCAACTTTTTATTTTTGTCAGTGTTATATTATCATTTTGACAATATTATGCCAATGAATATCATGCATTCTTGAAAAAATAGAAAATTTTTCCATAGAAATAATAGTGTTTCACTAAAATTGAAATCTAATGTCCCATATCATATCATGTATCATGACGCTTTTTCAATCCAAAGCAAACTGGTCTTCTTACCACATTTGAAACACAAAATAGCGAGATACTATTTTTAAACTTAAAATAATTTTAAAAATTACTATTTATGTTTTATTGTCTTAGGACACTAAATCTCTAACACCTCTAACCCACTACTAATCAATAAAATATTTTTATTTCTTTCATTTTGGATTTTATTATTTTTACTATTTAAATAAAATAAATGTCAACTCTATGTAAGACCTTAAATCTATGGGGAAATATAGCGGGGCACCAACACAACCCCACCAATTCACGCGGGTTTGTCCCAACAAAAAGTTGATGGACTGAGGGTGGGGCCTCTCACATACTTACTATGATAAGGCTAGTGGTACAGGACCAGGAAAAAAAATACGAATGTGTATTTTATTGTCTAGTGGTACAGGACCAGGACTCAAGCTCGTGCCATCACATATACAAATATAAATTGTAGACTCAAAAGGAATTGGTCATTGTTGCAAGAAACAAGATTTTATTGTCTTGATACTTATTGACCTTATATCATCTTGAAAGGTTACAAGCATAGATGTTATAAGAAGAAAATATAGTGCGAATGTGTATTTGTCAAAATTCACACTCAATAAAAACTTGAAATTTAAAGATTTTATTGATGTGATCTTTATTTTTACTAGAGTTTTAAAATTTTGATTTTACCTCTTGAAGATGTATATTGTTTACATCAGTAGCATCTTCATTTATACTTTTCCACTAAGGGCATGTTTGGTAGACTGTAATAGGTGCTGTAATGTAATAGTTATTCCTATGGTTTAGTTATTCTTCAGTTTGATTATGTTTTTATTACAAGGAATAGTCATTCCTTATGAATAGCTATTCTTCTAAACGAGGAATAATTATTCATCTTTAAAAAGTTGTATTAGCTATTTCTTAGTAAGTGCAATAATTTCAAAACTTAATATATTTCCAAATAAACAAACTTTCCATATACATCTAACAATTATAAAAATAAAAAATTATAAAAAATAACACATTTCTCTTTTAAATTTAAAAATAACAATTTTTAAGGAGATATAATTGTATGAGTAAAATATTTCCTAAAATAAGTGTTAAGTTTCATTCTAATGTTATAACTCACAACTAAATTAATGAATATGTTTAGTTATTACATTACAACACACTTATTATTAGTAATAAAGATTACAATTCCTGTCGTAATCCCTATTCAATGTACCAAATATACCCTAAGTGTCACAAAATAATGTTACACGTGTTTAGTTTGTCCAATAAAATAATATCACGTGATATACTAAAAATGACGTGAATAATAAACACAATTGATACTTATAATAAATTTCACAATAAATTTAGTTTTCACAAATACTTATAATAAATTTCATTATAGTTAAAATAATTAATTGTAATATAAATACTTAAATAATTTCACAATACTTATAAAAAGTTGCATTGTTAACATTATTTAATCATTAAACTTAGATAATTGTTTGTAGCAAGCAGCCAAGGAGTCAGCTTAGCAGCAAAAAAAAAAAAAAAAAAGAGCAGCCAAGTAGTCAAAAAAAGTTATTCACTGTGTACTTACGCCTTTACGAAAAAAAAAAAAAAAAAAAAAAAATTTATTGTGTGGCTCTTTTTTTACCACGTATCCACGTGAGGACAACATTATTTTTCAGAAAGTCTTGTTTCAGCCACGGTAGAACTTGTTTCAGTGGTAAATGTTTCTTCTCTTTCAGTTTCACTACATTTTTTTTTCTTTCTTTCCTTCATTTTCTCTCAGATCCCATCTCTTTCTCTGTATTTTTTTTTTCTTTCTTTCATTCCCTCAACAGACAGAGACCACTGAAATCAAAGAGAACTCAAGCACGAAATGGGGATGGCTTCAAGGAACACCCGATCATGAACCACGCCTGGCTGACGCATCCATTTCAAGGCCCATCCTGTCGTCGGCAACAGATAGTTGTTCAGCTTTGAACAGTTCCGGCGCCGAGATTCACAAGTATTTAAAACCCATATTGATTTCTTTAAAAAAAATATTTAAGTCATAATTTTTTTTTATTGATTATATGTTCTGGTTTTGTTCTAGTAACATCTGAAATTGGTATGAGGTGTAATTTTTGTATGAGGATTTTTTTTTAATGAGAATTTTTGTAAGAAGTTGTTTGGTGGTAGAGTGTTGTTTTCGGTTAGCTTGTTTCAGGTGTGTAACTTGTGTTTCAACTTTCGAGGAGGAGGGGGAGGAGAAATGAGCGAAAGGTAGTAGTCTTTTTAGAAAAATATAATTTGTCAGATGCGTTGCTCTTGTTCCCATAAAAGTCTTTGCTGTCTTGTGAAAAAGCAAATCAAAACTAATAAAATATTCCCTTATATGTAGGGTTAATGTGTGCCCTTATCGTGGTAAAAAAAAGAAATGGGAAAAGAGGATTCGCCGTTATTTGAAAAGTAACGATTTCACATGAAAGTCAGGATTTTTTTTTTTTTTTTTCGTTTCTAAAAAAAAAAAAAAAAAAAAGGTTCAATTATGTTATACTGTTAAGTTTGACTGGTCAATAAAAGAAATTACAAAATCCATGTGTTTTATAAAATTGATGCTTGAATGCCTCCGGTCCCTAGACGCAATTCTGGTTGACTTGTAATGCTTGGCTTATTGAGTTGAAGCAAAATTCATTTTGATAGGCTGCTTCCTTTTTTGAAAAAAGAGATGCTGAAACCATGGTCGTGCCATTGATTCTGATCATGCTTTTCTTCCCATTTTGCACTTCCGTTGACACACATTCGAATGAGATCTATTGGCAACATAACATAATCATTATACCTACTTTTGAATTTTAATCTAATTTATATATATAATAATAGGTAAAGCAAAGGGAAAATCCAATTAAATTTCAATTTTAGAATTTTGTGCCAAGTGAGTTAATTTAGTGTAAAAATTGAATTTCAATTAAAGTTTAATTTTGCGCCACGTGTCTCATCTAATCAAAATTTTTAAATTTTTGTGCCATATTAGTTAATTTAGTGTAAAAAACGAGGAGTCCAATATAATAAAACATAAAAAACATAATCATATAACTAAAAAAAATTCAAATTTATAAGTCATCTATATATATAAATATATATTAATATGTAAAACTTAGAGAAGTTGAATTAGAATTTAAAATTATAATCTAATTTTGCACACGTTTAAATTTATGTGGGACTACACCATAATTATCCACTTAAGTATGTGCCATGTGTCTATTTAAGTTTTTTAATCTTTGTGTCAAGTGAGTTAATGAGTGCAAAATATTAAGAATCTAATATTAATGAACTATAAAATTTAAAAAAAAAAAAAACAATTACATATACTCAATAAAACTCGATTTTGCTAAAACCAAGTTCTAAAACATGGGCATTTTGCTAAATAGTTTGGAAAGATGAGTATTTTGCTACATAGTCTTAAAGTTAAGGGTATTTAACAATTTTGCCCGAGTTTAGAATATGTGGATAGGAATAGAAGTGGATAAAAATGTGAACTTGGATTGCGCTGCGCTTAAACCTAGATTGCTGTGCACTTAACTATATAGACTTTAAATCAATATATAATGATTTACAAAAAAAAAAAATTTGGCATGCCCATTAATGATAATAAGTTGGCTTGATCTTCACATAAATCACATGTATGATTTGATAAAAATAAAGGACCAAAATATGACAAATCAAATTGACCCAAATAAAAACAAGACATAGAATTTATGTGAATCGATTAAATTTCTTAATCAATTCTAACGTGTGATCTTCAAAGGCATGCTTGATTTTAAAAGTCCCAAAATGGTACCAATTTTTCATGAAAATCATACCAAAAATTTAACACGCGTTCCGTAGAAAAATTATGTATTTTTTCACAACTGAATTGCAATTTGGGTAATTTTATTAATTAAGTGATACCACGTTCAATTCAAACTTGATTTTCGGCCATTACTAGTCAAAATAAAGGGAAAGCCATGATCTTAAACATAGCTCTAAAATTAATCCAATCACATGGTTATATTTCAATCAAAGCTCAACTAAATCTATCCAATCGCATAGAAATTGGTGAAACTCAACAAAAAAAAAAAGGGGTCTAGCTATTAAAATCAAGAAATTTTTTAATTTTAGGACTGAAATCTCTATCAAAATTTTGAGTTAGACAAATACATTATCAACATATGGTTCTAAAAAATAAACTCTCTCTATATGTTACCAAGTTCTACTTCAATAAAACCTTCAATGGGCACAGAAATTTTACAAGCATGATCAATAATTTAGTTAAATATATTAATGTGATAAAAAAATCTAATTGATGTTACTTCAACAACAAATCACTTCCTTAACATTGGAATTCATTACTTATCGTAGATTATGGTTTCACTTCATTTTATTATAATAATAACTAGTTGCAGACACACGTAACGTGTGAGATTAGATAATTATTTTATAATTGTAATATAATTTATAATTTATTCTCTAAATTTTTTTTAAAGATAATTTGTTCTTCCTAAAAATTAAACACTTTTAACATGTAATTTCCATAACTCTATTTTTACAAATATATAATTTTATAATTATTTTTTATTGATATTATTCTTTTTTGAAATGGTTTATATTAATCTAACTATTGTTATTATGCATTATATTTTCCTAATTTCTTTTGGTACAACGATTTTTTAAAAAAACATTTAAATTATTATTCAAAATCTTATTTTCTTAAGAAGATTATTATGATAACCAAAACTTATCATATAATTACAACTGATATTACTCAAATAATTGATAGTACTCTTAATCCAAACTTGCATTTTCCCATTCCTAAGTAAATATAGCGAATTGTACTGAATGGACCAAATTAGTTCAAGTGGACCAAGATGGACAGAATGGATCAAATTGGATTGAATAGACCAATGTGTACTAAATGGACCAAATTTAACAAAGTAGACCAAATGGACTGAATTTATCAAAGTAGACCAAATGGACTTAATTGGACCAAGTGGACTACATTGGACTGAAGTAGATCGAATTAGACCGAAGTAGACTGAAATGGACCGAAGTGGATAGAGTAGGCTGAAATGGACCGAAGTGGACAGAGTATGAAAACCCCAAAAATTATTTGTCTTTTCCAAGGTTTAAAGGAAAAGAGATTAATTTTTTGTTTTTAAGATAAATTTTTTATGAACTAGGCTACTAGCCTTGCTTCAATCAAATTATTTTTGTCCCCTTGAAGCTTTTAGGGGACGAAGATTTGATTTTTGTTAAAAAGTGATGATTTTTGAGAAAGGAAGGATTAATTGTTGATCTATCTCATTGTGAACATACGTACAGAAACAATTAGTCAATTTTTTTTAGAACCCACGGTCAATTTTGTTTAGCTGGCTGGGAGAGCCAAATATTTTGTTCCATGTAATCTTGTTAATTTCTTTTGATTGAAGAAATTTAGTACATAATTATTGATTTTAACACCTTGAAATTTTACCCCCAAAAAAATGCTCTTTTTCTGTGGTAAAAATTTACCACCTTGAAATTTTTAATTGATTTTTTTATTGGTAAGCTTAGAGTCTTAGACACCCACCAAATAATATTTTTTATTTGGTAGTATTTTTAAATATCAACCAAATAATATTTATTTTCCTAAAAAAACTAAATAATATTTATATAACTCTCTATATTATAAATTTTTATTTCAAATTATTAATTGTGTTTTTGTATTTAAGTTTTTCTAAACATAATCAATCTTAATTAGATTTTGTCAATTTTAGTTTTTAAAAAAATCTCTATATTTTGAAATAGTTGTAATAAATTATGTTAGTAAAATTTAGTGTGTATATATATATATATATATATATATATTTATAAGTAAATCTTCTTCCTAGAAACTTGAACCTGCTAGACACTACTCAACAAAAACATCTGTTAAAAAATTGTGAGCATAGAGAGACATGATGGATCAAAAGATTGATGCCGTAGATCGAACATCGGATTTGCCTGAATTTATCTTGCATCACATCTTGTCCTTCCTACCCCGAAAAGAGGCAACCAAGATTTGTCTTTTGTCCAAGAAATGGAATTGTGTATGGTCTTCGTTTCCAATTTTGGATTTTGATCAAGCTCTTGGTAAAGGTTATATCATGCCGGATACACGTCCGTGAATAGTGTGGATACATCTTTTAAGATAGATTTCAATAGCATAATTTGAAGATGCAGAAATTTGAACTTCACATGACACTTGTTGACTTCAAGTTGGCTTCATTGGTTGTTAATTGGATAGAGTTGGCCTTCGAACACTGAAAAGAATTCATGGTATACTTTAAGTTAGGGCAACCATGTACTTGGAGTGCCGTGAAATTTTATTCGATACAGAAGTTGTTGCTTGGGTATATTTGTGTGAACGAAGAGATTATCCAAGATATCATTCGTTGTTGCCCCTTTATCACAGATTTTAGTATTATAGGATGCCACGGATTGAAAAATTTGGAGATCTCCAAACTTCCTAAACTTTGCAAGGTTGAGGTGACTCCTCCTGAACAAGAAGTTGAGAACATCAAAGTTGAAGCAGCAAATCTTCAACATTTCAGCTCTTTTTTTTTTTTTTTTTAATTTATTTTACAGTAACGATAGAAATATTATAGAGTCAAAAGTATAGAGGTACAAAAAAACTAATGCCAGGCCCACATAATACAAAATGTTGAAGTATTGGGTATGCATGTGAGAAGCCGTTGGCCACACTAAAAGTGTTAGAATTATAGTTAAGTGATTAAACTTACTATTTCCTAACAGCTTAAACTTTTGACATAATCGGTAATTTAACAAAAGGCAACATTGCATACAAAGAAAAAACAACAACCACTGGTGTACATCATCATTAGTTGAGCCTCTGGTATTCTTGTAGCAGTGTCATTGCCCCTCGTAGAATGTCGCTGGGTGGGTTTGTTTTCTGTCAAATAGGTACCTGTTTCGTGCATTCGAGATGGCCCATGATACTATAGCCCACACCTCCACTTCTTTTGTCGTCAACACAGACATCAGTTCTCGCACCAAGCTATAGAAATCCTCTGCAGCTGAACTTCGTTTCTGCAACTTTCCTGCCACCATCGCCCATACATTTCTAGCCATGGGGCATCCCCAAAGAGCGTGAGCCACCATCTCATCATGTTGATGACAAACTGTACATGCTGGGTCCAGTGGGATCTTCCTTTGACATAGGTTCGTGCGGGTTGGGAGTATGTTGGAGCACGCCCACTAGATAAAAGTTCTAACCTTGGGAGGTACCTGTAGCTGCCAAATACGGTTCCACAACTTTTTATCCTGCCTTGCCGAGGAATGCTCCACCTGTTCAGTTTGCCTCGTGCGAATTGTTACTTGATAGGCCGATTTAACAGAGA
The DNA here is from genome assembly GCA_030021035.2 of Notholithocarpus densiflorus. Lineage (NCBI taxonomy): Eukaryota > Viridiplantae > Streptophyta > Magnoliopsida > Fagales > Fagaceae > Notholithocarpus > Notholithocarpus densiflorus. The sequence goes on from JARYZH020000736.1 coordinate 24,050, forward strand.
ATATGCCCCTCCTGTTCTCCTTCCATATTAGTTTGTCTCGGTTTGTTGTTGTACCCAGATTAATGTGTTGAATATTAGCCACCGTGTTAGGCATGAACGTATGGGAGAGGAACTGCAAGTGCCACTGGGTTGAAGAGGTCACCCACCCTCATATTTTTGTCTGCATCTGGTCTGAATTGTGGGGGGTGTGGGAGCCACCTGTGGTCATCAATTTTGATGCTCCTCCCATCTCTCACTTTCCACACTGTGGCTGCCCGTATCAGGTCTCTTGTCTCCAGCAAGCTTCTCCACACAAATGAGGGTTGCTCCTTATTTCAGCCTCCATGAATGAGCAATTAGGAAAATAGCGTGCTTTGTATACTCTGAAAAACAGAGAGTGGCTTCCTTGGATCAGCCGCCATGCTTGTTTTGCTAACATGGTAAGGTTGAATGCATGAATATCTCTAAATCTCATTCTCCCCTATCCTTCGGACTGCACAATTTACTCCATTTAATCTAATTGATTTTCTTCTCATTTCATGTTTGGTCCTACCAATATTTTGCTAATGCCGAATTAATGTCATCACAAATTCTATTCGGGATTTTAAACATGCTCATGGAATAAGTTGGAATTGCTTGTGCCACCGTCTTGATTGATACCTCTCTTCCTGCCTTTCAGATATTTTTTTTTTCTTTCCATCCCATCACTCTTTTTGTTACCCGCTCCTGTAATTCTCTAAAAGTGCTCACCTTTGATTTGCCTCCCACCATTGGTAGTCTGAGGTACCTCTTACAATTGGTCATAATCTGTGCTCCCAGCATGTTTTGGATATCTACTTCACCTGTTGGCTTGTGTTTGGGCTGAAGAAGAGTGTAGTTTTTTGTCTGTTGATGGCTTGACCTGATGCTCTATCATACGACTCCAATATGTCAAGCAAGTATCAGCATTCAACAGTTGTTGTCTCACAAAATAGTAAACTGTCATCCACAAATAGTAAGTGTGAGATCTTGACCCCACCATTACAAGACAATACTCCTCTCAATTGTTGGTTTTCCATGGCTCTCCGAATGAGAAAGGAGAGACCCTTGGCACATAGGAGGAATAGGTATGAAGACAGAGGGTCCCCTTGCTTGATGCCACGGGATGGTGTGATGAATCCCTTAGCTTCTCCATTGATTAGAGTCTAATAAGATGCAGTACGCACCGTTTCCATGGCTAAGTTGACCCATTGCTCTAGTAGGCCAATTTTTAGCATTATCCTTTGGAGGAACTCCCACTCCACCAGGTCATATGTATTGCTGATGTCAAGCTTCACCGCCATGTGGCCCTTTTTTTCCTTTTCTCTTGTTTCTCTACGATGGATCATCTAAAAGCCACTGTAGTATTATCTGTTATAATTCTATCAGGCACAAAAGCACTTTGTGAGTTAGAAATTACATCAGGTAAAATGGGTTTTATCCGGTTGGCAAGGACCTTAGAAATACTTCTTGATACAACATTTCCCAAACTAATTGGACGAAATTCTGTGATATATTTTGGGTCTTTTTTTTTTTTTTTTTTTGGGATAAGAACGATATTTGTATAATTCATTTTTCTTAGGTATCTGCTAGAGTGTAAAATAGATAATACAACAGTAGTAACATCATGCCCAACAATATGCCAGAATTTTTGAAAAAGGAAAGGCAACAAACCATCAGGTCTTGGTGATTTAGATGGGTGCATTTGGAATAGAGCCGTTTTCACTTCTTCCTCTGTATAGGGGCGGGTCAAAGATTGTGCCATACCCTTGGTCACCACCTGATCCACAGATTCAATTATAGCATCCATATCCAATGAGGTGGAAGATGTGAATAGCTGTTTGTAATAGTCTTCTACTATGTTGGCAATTTTATCCTCATCGGTGTGGCATTCTCCTTCCCTATCATACAACCCCACAATGTTGTTCTTTCTTCATCGTTAGCTCGCCCTTTGATGGAAAATTTTTGTATTTTTATCCCCTGCCAGTAGCTAGATGGATCTCGACCTTTGTCTCCAAAATACCTCCTCATGGTGTAAGAGCTCATTTATCTCCTTCTTCACACCATGTATCCTCTCTACATTCTGCCTATACCTTGCTTCCATTAGTGAGGTGAGTTCTCCTTGTTTTGCATCAACGTGAGTTCTAGTGTTCCCAAAGGTGACACGGCTCCATGCTATGAGGTCCATTCTGCATTTTTTAATTTTCTCAAATAGGCAGTACATGGGGCTACTATGAGGGTGTATTTGATTCCATGCCTCCCGGATTATTGTCTCGCAATCAGCGTGGGCCACCCACTTCTCTTCAAATCATTGGATTTTGTGTCGTCTTTTCTGGGGTTGGGTGGGTGGTGCCATGTCCATCATAGTAGGATCGTGATAAGAATAGGATACTGAAAGGTGACTCACTTTTGTTTGAGGGAAAAACTCACACCATTCCATTGTTGCAACTGCCCTATCTAATCTCTCTTCAACAAAAGCTACCCCCTGCCTACCATTCCTCCATGTAAATGGGTAGCCACTAAAACCCATGTCAACTAAACCACAGTGGAGGGGAGTGTTTCTGAATTCAACCATTGGAGCCATCGGTCTACTATTGCCACCATTTTTTTCATCTGAGGCCAACAGTTCATTGAAATCACCTAAACATACCCAAGGTAAAGATGCTCGGGCATGTAGGTGTCTCATGAGTCCCATGTTTCAGGTTTGAGTTCTTCCTCCGGATTGCCATATAACCCTATTAGTCTCCATACAGGTAAAGTTTGTGCGTGTACGCTCACATCAATATGGTTTGGTGAATAGGTTTGTGTGTCCACGGTCACATCTGCTCTCCAAAGTAGTGCCAATCCACCCCTACGACCACTGCATGACACAGCTAGCATACCATAAAAACCCAACTCCCTTTTTATCGGTTCCATCTCTCTATCAGTCAATTTTTTTTCCATGAGGAACAAAATTGTGGGAGCTTTTTTCCTCACCAGTTTGGAGAGGACTTCGACTGCATGACGATTCCCAAGCCCTCGACAGTTTCAACTTAGGACGATCATTGTGATCGGCGGGGCTGAGCATCAACCTCCACCGTTGATAATCCATTTTGTAGTTTGCTTTCCTCAAACTTGAAATGCTTAGCTTCGTCACTCCCATGGTTGTTGCTGTCATTATGTCTCTTCGTGCCCACTTTCAATAGGCTAGACTAGGAAGGCTCGGTTTGTGTTTTGGCTGGGGAGGGTATGATTTTTTTCCACGCCAACGCCAATGTCTATTGGACATTACTGCATGTCAAAATTTGAAAGAATTATACTTGACAGATTTGAGCATTACACAGACCAATATCTTCACTTCAATATTTCTAGATTCCCCCACCTTGAAACTTTGGAGGTTAGTGGCTGCATCATGTTGGAAAGGGTCAAGATTTCTGTACAAAGGCTTAGAATGTTAACATTTGATGCATGCGAAAAGCTGTTGGAGCTTGAAATTGATAGTCCAAATCTGTCATCATTCAAATACCGCAGTTTAGAGAATGTATTTCCTATGATTTTTCCAAAGAATGCTTCATGTCCTTTTGAGCTTACTTTTACATTAGATAATCTTGTTGACACTCTTTGGTTCCTTAAGTTGAGGGAAGTTCTAGTAATGTCAAATCAAAGAAAAGTTTTGAAGCTAACAGTCATTTGTGAAGAGGTATGTCCACTAATGCAAATATATCTATTTTCACCTATTTTCTTTCTTTAACGTCTTTCCATATTTTACAATTTCACCTTTTGTATTCTGAAACATTTTTTTACTTTTCATTGAATTATAGGTAACATTTAATCTTGAAGATTTGAGAGGAATTACACTTCCTCTGTCATTCGAACTTGAACTTATGATGCTAGACGTACGGATCTCGGCACTGTCAATATATTATGGAAGTCTTATAGATGGCTTGCTTTGGAGTTGTCGTCCAAAACAATTGTCATTGCCAACAGGTTTGAAGTCCCGGAAGAAGTGCATAAAGGTATGATTTTTCTTCTACTAGAAGATTTTAGGGTGCCTCTAATTAATTATATCATCTGTTGCATGTTAGGTGATGAACTTTATACAATTATACTGGTAATTAAAATATGTGGGAAATGTGGTTTCCGTTTTTGAAAAACCTATCCTTTCTGATGTCGAACGATTAGGATTCATAAAATCATTTGTATTTCAGTAAAGTAATAAAGTAGTTTGTTTGTTTGGTTGCATTTTGTGAATGATTTTAATAACCCACTATGATTGTTTAATAGCCCACTATTTTTAACTCATTGTGCTCATGGGTAAAGTAAAAATGGGCCCGGACGGGCCAACCAGGCCCATTGATGACAGCTAACTAGTGTTAATTTCCATCAACTGTAAAAAAAAGTTGGCGAAGTTAGTACTTGATAAAATATTTTCATGATTTTTAGTTGAAGGCAAATATGCTGTAGATTAGTAGCGATTTGGTTGTGCACAAATAGGATGAAAAATGTAAATATTATTATTAATTTGTTAAATTATTTGTACTTTTTCCTTATTTGCCACAACCTGACAAGCTAAAAAGCGTGGGGATTTGAGACTTAGGGTGTGTTTGTTTCGGCAGTAAAAAGATTTTGGAAAATATTTTACACCACTGAGCGTGTTTGGGTTGTCTCGGAAAATTCAGTCAAACGGGTACAAAAGAGCTTGTTTTTATTCCTTAGTCACCAGTAGAGTTCTAAAGGAAAGGAATCAAACAAGAAAGTTGTCTCACCGGAGCCAAAGTTTGTGTCCCACCGCCGATCTCACTGTCCAACTCCTATGCAAGTCAATTAGGCCAGAGAAGAAAACTTACCCAACACAAAATGCAAAATCAAATAACATCAACACGAAAGACACCCATCTGCATAATCAACTCAACATCAACCAAATAGTAGAAACCCAATAAAAAGTGAAAAAAATAAATAAAAGGGATTTTTTTTTTTTTTTTTTTTTCATTTGGCATTAAATATCTAACATTTTCGTTAGTTGTCTGGTTTAAAAAGAATGCTGGAAAATAACATCTCGAGTTTTTAAAACTCGAGATTAGATTAGAACTCAAGCTTCTAAAGCTTGATTTAAGTGTTTTTGTGGTACCCTTACGTGGACAAATTTTCCACGTGGAGCAAATTTAGCCACGTAGAAATCGAATTTAAAAGACTCGAAATCTGCAGACCATATACCAAAAACACACTTTCAAACGCCTCACTCAAACACTCTCAAAGTTCAAACACACCCAACACTCTCAAAGTTCAAACACACTGAAACACTCTCAGTCAAACACTCTCACTCACTCAAACTTCGCTCCGTCACTCTCAAACTCACTCACTCACTCACGCACTCACTCGAGTAAATCACTCAGTCTGAAACTTTCAAAATCACTCTCTCACACCCAAGTCAGTCACTCAAACGGTTTCCTCTCTCAGTACTGCTCCCATTGACCCACCGTGCCGAAGGTACTCTCTCTCTCTACTCAATACGTTGCCGTTTTTGCTTCTTAGATTCCTCTGTCTCTCTCTCTCTTTCTCCAATTTTAGATTTTGGAATTTCATGATGTTACTTAGGGTTTTTCGTTTTTCAATTTCGGATCTTTTTGGGTTTTGGTGATTCATGTTTGGTTTCTGAATTTCAGAATTTCATCATGTTTTTGGGTTTTTCGTTTTTCCTACTCAATACAGATCTTTTTGGGTTTTTCGTTTTTCAATTTCAATTTCGAAATTTTATCATGTTTGGTTTCCAAGAAAAAAAATTGAGGTTTTAGGTAGGAAATGATCATTTGTCATTTCAGTGAAGAATGTATATTATTCTATTTGGTTGTTTGGAAAATGAGTAAATAAACAAAATGATTTTTTTTTTTTAACAAATTGAGCATTCGAATTGTTGTTATGAAATTAGTGTGAATTTCAATAGTGTAAATTTAGCCACGTAGAAATTAGTGTGAATTGTTGTTATGAAATTAGTGTGAATTTTTTACATTGATATTTAATCTAGTTTGATTTTTTTTTTTTTTTAATTTTTTTATCATTGCTTTTATTTTATAATTTTCTGATTCTGCGTTTATTGAATGTAAATTTGAATTTTTGTAATTGAATTGACATTTAATCAAGTTTGAAATTTGGACTATTTTTAGCTCATACATTGCATTGTTTCTATAAGGTTGAATTTAATCAACCATTTTGTTGGCTTTATTGCCAATTTGCTTGTAATTCAGCACTTAGAAACCCTGTATTTAGGTGGGAATCATGTAAGGGTAGTGTGTGAGAGAGTGTGAAGAAATGCTCAAGACTGTGCATTGAAGCAAGGACTCGCGACTGGATCTCGCGGGTGGCTCACGATTGGCAAGCCGCCAGAGGATGCACACGAGTGAAGCATGCAGAGAAGCTGAACCGTCATGCCAGCTATAGCACTACAGGACAAAAAGTCCAGACTGGCCATTCAGTTAGCTCGCGGCTTGAAGTCGCGAGGCCAAGTCGCCAGCCAGCTCTGTTTTGAAAAACTAACTCTTCGCATTCCATTCTCACACAAGTATAAATACCCCTTATACCCACGAAATGTAGAGAGCTTCCAGAGAGAATTTTGAGAGAGAAACCCTAGAGAAAAACAAGATTGACTCATCCACAATCTTTACATAGTGACTCTTCAAATTCCTCAACTCTCACCCTCTCCATTGTTACATCCTTGAGAGGTACATTGGCCAAATCCTTTTCTCACCATACCCATATCTGTGAGAAGGTTATTTGGTGCTTGGGAAGCAGTTAGGAAGGGACCAATTGATATTAGTTGATGCTATAAGTTATAGCGGAATCCGGTAAGCTAAAGAAGACAAAGGTTTGGCGTAACCTCGTTGGAGCAAGAAGCTTGGACGGCTTAGGTACACTGGGTAGATTAGGCTTGGAGGGTCTTCTACTGTTCATGTATCCCAACTTCATTCTTTAGTGGATTATTGACCGCTTGGAGGGCGGCGGAGAGGTTTTACGCCGAAAACTTCAGTTTCCTTTTCGATAACACATCGCTGTGTTGTCTTTGTGTTTGCATCTCTCTTCCCTTAATCTTTGCCATTTAATTTCTGCTGTGGTTGTGATTTTATTTGATTTAGATTATTTTATCAATTCTGTTTTAGCTTATGTTCATATTCCGCACATACATTGTTTGATAATAAGCTTGAATTTGTAATTTGTAATTTGGGTGTCTAAACGTTCAAGGTGTTTTACACACTACTTGAACTTTCAATTAGTATCAGAGCGGGTACACTTGTTTTGGTTTAAATACCTAAGTGTGATCCTTGACCCCTTGTGTTATTTGCCATGGATAGTGCTTTATATGCCTCTATGCATGTTTTGGATGTTGATGAATGTAACATGCCACGTGTTTGTGAAAATGTCTCTATGAGTGATAATCCTTATGATTGTGATGCTATGTTATATGAATCCTTTGATGTTGTTGATATTCCTAACATCAAACTTTTTAAAAAAAAGGCTAAGAAGTTTAATAAGGATTTGAGCAAGTTATTTTGTGAAAAGGATGATTTGATTGCTAAGTTCAATGAATCCAACAAATTGGTTGAAAGATATAAGAAACTTGCTAAAAATTCTCTTGAAAAGCTGAAAGAGTTTGAATGTTTGAATATGGACTTGGATGCTAAACTTGTTTTGTCTAACAAACTTGTTGATGAGTTAAAATGTGAAAATGAATCTCTTAAGATGCATGCCAAGTGTTTGATTGCTGAACCTATTGTTGAAAATGATGAAAATATTTGTTGCAATCATGTTGTGGTACCCGATCTTGTGCCTATTGTGTGTTCTACCTCAAAGGACAAATCGGTGTACATTCCTCCACATAAAAGAAATCAAAAGGTGGAGCGAAAGGCTGTTAAGACAAAGCCTCCGTTTAGGTCTCAATCTAAGGCTTTGGATGGATCTAAGTTTGTTCCAATTTGCCACCATTGTGGTGTGATTGGTCATATAAGACCTCAATGTCATAAGTTGAGGAAAGAACAAAAACATGTTGTTAGATCTCTTCCCAAAAAGCCTAGTGGACCTAAACACATTGTATGTCACCATTGTGGTGCATTTGGTCATTTAAGACCTCAATGCTCTAAGTTTCATGCTCTTAAAAGAATCAAAAGAAAAGAGAAACTTGAGCTTCTTGGAAGTTATGCTAAAAAGGGTAAACCGGATTTGAGTGAAAATAGCATGTTGTTAAAGAAAGTGTTTAATGCTCTTAACTCCTTGTCTATGTGCATCTCCAGTTCTCATTCTTCCAACCCTCGTCTCACTTCTCATGAGACACTCATTCCAAACAATCATTCTGTTTGGATGAGGAAGGGTTCCTATGGTTGAGCTTTTGCTCTTTTAGTCCTTGATCTAATTCTTTCGATCTTTGTAGGATCCTTCATGCATTGAATGTCATATCTTCATGCATTTTATGCATCTTGCATTTCTTTATATGCATTGTCTTTGTTTTGATCTTATTTTTATGTTTTAGTTTTGTGTGAGTAAAAAAAAAAAAAAAAAAAAATCCAAAACCACATAAAAAGTGAAAAATTCAAAAAGTTCGATTGTATTTGTGTGAGCACATGTCACATGCATGTTTAGCCTTGTACCTTCGTACTAATGGCTTTGTGCATTTACGAGCTTAGCTTGTTCTCTATGCACTTATATCTTTGTGGGAAATATCTTGACATCTATGTGTGATTGTTGTAAATTGATCTACAAGCTTGTCATGAATGATTAGTTAATAGTCATGTTGGTTTTGATACATGTGTAAACTTGTGCCTATATATCTTCCCACACTTTTATATTTGTTTTGCTAAAAGAGTTCAACCAATGTAAATCTCAAAATGAAAAGAGATAATGAGCTGCAAAAGCCGTCGCACAAACTAGTATTTGACTAGGAAAAAGGGAAAGTGACTTTTATGAAAATGTATGATGCCCAAAAAAAAAAAAAAAAAAAGCCAAAGGCTTGTTCATCAAATTGAAATATAAAAAATTTCAGGCATCGATCTCAAAGTGAGATGTATTGATTCAAAATGATCAAATGTTATGAATTGTAAGAAGCCAAATGAAAAGCTTCAAAGAGTTGTAATCATTTTTGTGGGAGGTCATATATGTTCATTTCTAGAACTGAGATAGACCACTTGACTTAGTACTAGTTGTGTATGACTTGATTGAATTGATCATTGAAGCTTCATTCTAGACTAATGACTATTCCACACTTGATACACACACACAACACACATGCCTAATGTTCAATGAATGCCTTATTCATTTGTTCGATTGTACTTGTTTCAATGTGATGTGTGTGTGCTCATCTTTATATGGATCAAACCAAAAAGTTTTTTGATCATTTTATATGTATTTGGAAGTTATTTTTATCACTTTTTGTGTTCATGTTTAGTGCTTACTTTGTTTTTCATTGTTTAAACATGTTCTGTGTTGAAAAATAGGTGTCAGAGTTTTTCGCGACTCACTCACGACTCGCAAAAATTTTCGCGACTCGCCAGTTGCAAAACCCTAGTCGCGAGTTCATCCAAAAGCTTTCGCGACTCATCTCGTGACTCGCTAGCGACTCACTCACGACTCGCGAAAATTTTCGCGACTTGGTTCGCGACTCGCCCAGTCGCGAAACGCCCAGAAACAGCTTTTTAAAGAGCTTTTCGTGGGAAACCTATTTTAAACCTCTCCCATCCTCTCTTAAACCCCTCTTTCAATATTTTTACATCTAAACTCAATCAATTTGAATGGTTTTTCATTCCATTAACATCTCTAAGGTAATTTTAAACTCTTTTCATCAATTTGGATCCTTGGATTATGTTTTGGAGAGAATTGTGCTCTTGGTTGGGATTTTCATCATAGGGGTTAGGAAAACTTATTTTTTGTCAATTGTTTTTGTATGGGATTGGTTTCTTTTAATGATTTTCTTTGGATGTTGGCCCCTTGTGGCAAAAAGAACATGTATTAAGGGTGGATTTCATGATGTTGGTGCATTGTTTTACATTGTTATTCATAGTGTGCACGTTAGGTGTTTGATAAAATGCCTCTTAGGTATTTTCTCACTTGTTTGGACTCTGATGAGTACCAAACTTTGGGGATTCTCATGTTTCCTCATGAGGAACATGTTTGGTTCATTGGTTGTGTGTTTAACACATCTTGCCCCACATGTGCTTTTTCCATGCATTGGTCATGCATTGCACATAGTCACCTCTTGCACACACTTTTGCTACCCTTGTCATGCATTGGTCTATACCTTGTTTCTTCATCCTAGCATGTCATGTTTTCTTTATGCTTTGTAGCGTTTTGTTGTGTCTTATGTTTGAGCTTCATTTCTCATTCATCTTGTACCCCTCGTGCATCATTCTCCTTGTTTATACCTTCATCTCTTCCCTCATTTCTCCTTAACCCTTTGTCTATTCGAGTAAAAAAGGGGGAGAGTATATGACTATATGTCTCTTGTGCACATTCTTAGGGAGAGAAATTCTATTTCTCGTGCACATTTGTAGGGGGAGAGATATTCCATAGGGGAGATGCATATACTAAGGGGGAGAAGACATTAAGTTAATAAGAAAACTTTGTTTTGTTTGTTTTTCTTTATGTTTGTTTTCTATATGACTGTTTTGGTGTATGATCAAGTTGCTCACATGTTTCACATCATGTTTACTTGATCGCAATTTACTTGTTACATTATACTTGTCCTTTTATTACTTACTTTACCTTGAGGGTCTAATGTGTTTTGTGCAAGTGTTTCAAGTTACAAGTATATATGTTCCAAGCCCATCACAGCTCCTATGATTCATGATAGGGGGAGAAAGAGAGAAAGAGCTTTGTGTTATATTAACTAAATTTTTGCTTTGCTCATAGTTCATGATTATGCTTAGCTATTTAAAGTACTTTATTTGTACCCATGCTTTGTAGCTTTGTACTTGTTAAATGTTATGCATTCTCTTTAAGTACATCACTCTTGTGCCCTTTGTTGGATTTTATATCCTTAATGCAATTTCCTTGTGTTGTTGCATTGGTTGAGTGTTGGACATACAAATGATACTTTGCATTGAGCTTATTAGCTTGCATGTCCGGATGTTCATTCCTTGTGTGAATGAGCATTGTGGTCACTATTTATAGTGATTGTTCGTTTTTGGTCAAGCCATGGTTTATTGCTTTATTCCATCTTACTTGATCGCATTGTGCTTGCTCCATATGCATTACAAGTTTTCTACATACAATGATTAAATTGTGTTGTTGTGTTTCAGGAGATACTTGTTCTTATGCTTCAAGAGCTTCACAGATTCTAAAGTTAGGTGCGAGTGAGTTTTGTTCAACTGTTCCCAACTCACATGTTAAGTCTAGAGTTTGTTTTAAGGTTTTGTCACGGAATAGCCAAAGGGGGAGATTGTAAGGTTGAATTTAATCAACCATTTTGTTGGCTTTATTCCATGCCAATTTGCTTGTAATTCAGCACTTAGAAACCCTGTATTTAGGTGGGAATCATGTAAGGGTAGTGTGTGAGAAAGTGTGAAGAAATGCTCAAGACTGTGCACTGAAGCAGGGACTCACGACTGGATCTCGCGACTGGCTCGTGACTGGCAAGCCGCCAAAGAATGTACACGAGTAAAGCATGCAGAGAAGCTGAACTGTCATGCCAGCTGGAGCACTACAGGACAAAAAGTCCAGACTGGCCATTCAGTTAGCTCGCGGCTTGAACTCACGACTCAGTCAAGTTGCGAGGCCAAGTCACCAGCCAACTCTGTTTTGAAAACTTACTCTTCGCATTCCATTCTCACACAAGTATAAATACCCCTTATACCCACAAAATGTAGAGAGCTTCCAGAGATAATTTTGAGAGAGAAACCCTAGAGAAAAACAAGATTGACTCATCCACAATCTTTACATAGTGACTCTTCAAATTCCTCAACTCTCACCTTCTCCATTGTTACATCCTTGAGAGGTACATTGGCAAAATCATTTTCTTACCATACCCATATTTGTGAGAATGTTATTTGGTGCTTGGGAAGCAGTTAGGAAGGGACCAATTGATATTGGTTGATGCTATGGGTTATAGCGGAATCTGGTAAAATAAAGAAGACAAAGGTTCGGCGTAACCTCGTTGGAGCAAGAAGCTTGGAGAGCTTAGGTACATTGGGTAGATTAGGCTTGGAGGGTCTTCTGCTATTCATGTATCCCAACTTCATTCTTTAGTAGATTATTGACCGCTTGGAGGGCGGCAGAGAGGTTTTACGCCAAGGACTTCGGTTTCCTCTTTGATAACACATCGCTGTGTTGTCTTTGTGTTTGCATCTCTCTTCCCTTAATCTTTGCCATTTAATTTCTGCTGTGGTTGTGATTTTATTTGGTTTAGATTATTTTATCAATTCTGTTTTAGCTTATGTTCATATTCCGCACATACATTGTTTGATAATAAGCTTGAATTGGTAATTTGTAATTTGGGGGTCTAAACGTTCAAGGTGTTTTACACACTATTTGAACTTTCAGTTTCAAAAATTCAGAAGTAGGATTTTGGAATCATATTTTAGCCTAAATGTCAGTGTTCGCGATTTAGAAGTTTGTATGTGATGACTTTCACACCAAATAATGTATGTCTGCCACTATGTATGATCTCACAGTAGCACTCTTTGCAGTATAGAGCCTCAAATCGATGAGGAGCCAGAGATCGTGCGCCCTGGTCCAAAAATTGCTTCATTGCTGACGCAACAACCAAATCATCGATTAGAGGACATTTGGAATGGCGAGGTGAAATATCTAGTTCTAACAACCGCTTTAATTTTTACGTTCTGTTTCACTTTTAGCAAGTTCTTTCAAAATTTGAAAATCTAGTTCTAACAACTGCTATAATTTTTATCGATTTTGTAAGACTCGGGCCAACTTCAGTGTTGTGGTCGCGCTAAGGAGATGGAAAACATAACGATGCAAGATAATCAGGTGATTGACATTATCAAGTTGGTGGGGCTAGAAGGATTGTTTAGGGCCCCTTCTAGAGAGATAGATTATTGCCTAATATCAGCCCTAGTTAAGCGATGGTGGCCGGAGACTCATACGTTGTATCTTCCATATAGTGAGATGTCAATCACCCTAGAAGATATGAAGGTCATTTTGGGACTTCCTATAGACGGTGAGGTCTTGGTTGGGTCGGTTGCTGTGGAGAATTTGAGGCAAATGTGCGTGGAGTTGCTTGGTTTTGGAGTTCCAAAGAATGACAACAAAACTTTGGTGGGGCAAAGAATTCACATCAGCTGCCTTGTTGAGCGCATTGCAGAGCCACTGCCTCATGATGCAACGGAGATGTAGATACATCAGTATGCCCGGTGCTATATATTAGCGCTACTAGAGGATAAGATTTTCATGGACAAGTTGGGAGATAGGGTGCATCTGATGTTCTTGGAGTTCCTGCGGAACCTTCGTGATCCGCCACAGTATAGTTAGGGTAGTGGTTGCTTGGCATGGTTGTACAGAGAGTTGTGTCGGGCAAGCCATAAAGAGATATCGCAGATTGGTAGGGCGTTGCAATTGGTCCAGTATTGGGCATGGGCGAGGTTGCCATTCTTGTGCCCAAGGATAGAGCCCCCACCTGGATGTGATTATGGCCCATGGCTAAAAGCTCCACTTGCATTTAAGTAAGTATTTTCATGATATTCAATGTGTTATGCAATTTACTCTTCTTAGTAACTAAGTGGTATTATCTTATCTTATGTTATTCGCTCGTAACTGTAGGTGGGTGCGGGTGCCAAGCTTGAAGAGTAGGCCATCCGACATGGCGTTGATCCACTATCGCGAGCAATTAGTTAGAATGCAGTCGAGCCAGGTAAAAAAATACAAAAATTCTATTTGGTTATGCTGAGTAAAGATTATTATCACACGTTCAGTAGTTGAGAACCTAGGGTGTCTGTGTCCGCTTAAGTTTTAGGAGAACTCCTTAAAAAATTGTGTCATAGAGGAGGCAAGTGTGGAAGGTTTTTTAAGGTTTTGGAAGTCTTAAAGAGGTTGGAATATCGATCATGGTGATGATAGTTTTGGAAGTTTTTTGTTGGTAGCAGCAGTAGAAAAAATGAAGCCAAAAGGGTTTAATGGTAGTGGAGTTGAACTATGACCACTATCACACCATTATCTTGTACACCTTGCTGCCTTTAACACTGCCATTTCAAGTGTTAACCAAACTGTATCTTTGTTTCATCATGCAACAACAACCAAACCTTAGTCCCAAAGTTTTGCGGTATCTTTGTTTCATTATATTTATTTAATTGACTTCACTGATGTTTCATTTTTTATTTTTTTCTTGCCTAAAGATTGGATCCGTATGTATAATTTTCCTTAAGAATATGTTAAAATCATTGCTTTAACATATATTCTGTTTTAATTTTTGTTTTTCCCTTTATCTATGTATTCTCCTTTGTTTCACATTTTAAGATGTTATGATAATTGTATTTTGTTTCTATTGTAGATTATGTGGCAGCCATATGAGGTAGACTTAGGCCACCTTCATACCTTCTGCATTGCAGGGAGTGATATGTGGACGGCAAGGGTGCCACTTGTGTGTTTTTGCATAGTAGAGACACACCACCCAGACCGTGTCCTTCGACAGTTTGAGTTGGCGCAGGAGTAGCCCGACCATGTTGTGTACGATGATAGACTGCATAGAATAGACTTGCGTGGGAAGGTGGAAAAAAATTGGAGGAAGGAGCATGGACCGTATATCCTCTTATGGGGTATGAGACAACAATGACTTTGCCATGCACCTCCTCAGATTGGTGAGATGCCTCGCGATCATGCCTATTACCGCTGGAACTGTCTGGTCACTCGAAAGTATGTTGACCGCAATAGCGCTAAATTAGATATAATGGTAATGTGTTGTAATTAGATTTTATTGCCTACTTTGTTTTTTCTTCAGTACATGTATGAACATAGAATCAATTGATTTCTTTCTTCAGCAAATTTGGTTTGATCTGACTGACATCCAATTAAAAAGACTTTCTATTACATATAATATTCTAATAAAACTTTTAGTTCTTAGTTGAGTATTTGAATATGGAATTTTTCTGTAGAATATACCCTGTTTTTTCTTTTATTTTTTTCATTTTCTTAAATCAGTAAAGCTATTTTCATAGATTTATTACAGTTATAAAATTACTGCAAGCAAAGATTGTTAACTGTGACAAGTTCAGGATTTCATTTGATGATGTGACTCTATTGAGCTTAAAATGAACATGCTGTCTGTTTCGTAAGAGGTATCTTGATAGGTTCAAATCAATAAGTCTATGCCAAAAAGAAGTCTTTCGAGGATTCCATCAATCATAAGAAGAAACCATTTTTGCATAATAGTTACACATTGATTTAGCTTGATGCATTTGTAGTAACTGTACCATCCAAGTGCCAAGCATTAAAGATTGTTTTTTTTTCTTCTTTTAAATGTAGTTTTCTTTAATAAGATTTAGAAAACATGAATCTCCCATGAATGTTCAAATAGTGTGTAAAACACCTTGAACGTTTAGACCCCCAAATTATAAATTACCAATTCAAGCTTATTATCAAACAATGTATGTGCGGAATATGAACATAAGCTAAAACAGAATTGATAAAACAATCTAAATCAAATAAAATCATAACCACAGCAGAAATTAAATGGCAAAAATTAAGGGAAGAGAGATGCAAACACAAAGACAACACAGTGATGTGTTATTGAAAAGGAAACCAAAGTCCTCGGCGTAAAACCTCTCCGCTACCCTCTAAGCGGTCAATAATCCACTACAGAATGAAGTTCGGATACATGAACAGCAGAAGACCCTCCAAGCCTAATCTACCCAGTGTACCTAAGCCCTCCAAGTTTCTTGCTCCAACGAGGTTACGCCTAACCTTTGTCTTCTTTAGCTTACCGGATTCCGCTATAGCCCATAGCATCAACCCATATCAATTGGTCCCTTCCTAACTGCTTCCCAAGCACCAAATAACCTTCTCACAAATATGGGTATGGTGAGAAAAGGTTTTGGCTAATGTACCTCTCAAGAATGTAACAATGGAGAGGGTGAGAGTAGAGAAATTTGGAGAATCAAAGGATGAAGATAGTGGATGAGTCAATCTTGTTTTTCTCTAGGGTTTCTCTCTCAAAATTCTCTTTGGAAGCTCTTTACAATACGTGGGTATAAGGGGTATTTATACTGGTGTGTGTTTGGAATGCGAAAGGTCAGTTTTTCCCAAACAGAGTGGTCTGGCGACTTGGCCTTGCGACTTGATTGAGTCGTGAGTCTAAGTCGCAAGCTAACTGCCTGGCCAGCTTGGGACTTTTGTCCTGTAGTGCTCCAGTTGGCGTGACTCTTCAGCTCCTCTGCATGCTTCACACGTGTGCCAGCTTTGGCAACTTGCCAGCTGCAAGCTAGTTGCGAGATCCAGTCGCGAGTCCCTGCTTGAATGCACACTCTTGAACATTTCTTCACACTCTCTCACACACTACCCTTACATGATTCTCACCTAAATATAAGGTTTCTAAATGCTGAATTACAAGTAAATTGGCACGAAATAAAGCCAACAGAATGGTTGATTAAATTCAACCTTACATATATCTTCATAATTTACATGTCAAACATGCATATTTGTTCCAGCGGCTGATGCCTTGCATGAAATATCAATAGATTCTCTCCAGATAATGCTAAGCGTGGTTACAAAAAGAGAGTAGTTGATGAACATTACAGGTAAGATGTATATTGCTTCTAGTTCAGTTGTTGACCAACAAATAAAATTTAGAAACTGCACCACTAGATTAGTATACCATGGCTGTCACTGTCACTAATCGTTTTAGCACTTTCTCATTTTTCAAGCTTCTTAATATTAATGTAGCATGTGATCCATGTCTTTGCTTCATAGTTTATACACCTCACCAAAACTTTTTTGGTATATTTTTTGAATCATTGGGTCACCGATTCAAACAGTATATCACTAATCGAATCATGGGTACATTTTGTCCTATATGTTCTTGTCTTTTTATTATAAGAACCTACTCCATAAAAGATTAGCAATTAGAATAGTAGGATGTGTCTATTGAGAACCTAAGTTTTGTACTGACTTGCTAGCGTCAAAGAGAGGCAGAATGTTGAGCCTCCTCCTACTCTAACTTTTGCTGTAACTTATATTTTGTAGGATCATGCATAAGATATCCCTAAGATAAACAAAAACTATTGATCTATATAAATAATATTATTATGTGAATATTATTACCTTCCCATTTCAAAGAGGGGAAAAGAAACGTCACTTGCCCTCTGGGTAATAAGTTTGTCAATGTAGGTATGACTCAAGTAGAAATCTGGGTTTAGGCGACGTTTGTAAAACGTTACAAAAAACCCAAAAACCGTTGCTATAGACAGAAATGGTTTACAGCGACGTTATTTTTGGTGACGTTTTTGACCGATCACTATAGGTCTATTGCAACGTTTCTAAAAACGTCGCCATATGTGACTCTTTAATGGCGTTCAAAACTTTTAGTGACATTTTAATGTAGGAAAATACATTTAGCGACATTTTTAAAACACCGCAAATAGTGACACCTATAGCGACGTATCAAAACCTTGCAAAAGTGTTAGTCCTCTTGCTTTTTAATGACGTTTTTAAAACGTCACTATAGGATTAATTATTTGCGACGTCGCTAAAAAATATTTCCTCTTACTTTTTAGCGACGTTTTTAAAATGTCACTAAAACCTGCTCATTATTTTTTAAAAAATATTAAAAATTCTATATAAACATGTTCAAAATTAGGGATGGCAATTGCTACCCGACCCTAATGGGTTGGATTTTACCCGTTCTGATAAAGAATAGGGTTGGGTTTGGGTTTAAAAAAAAAAAACCCGAAGCGGGACCGGGTTGGGTCCGGGTTTTGATAAAATCCGGCCCGAACTCGTACCTGGACCCAACTCGGTTACTTGTTAAATTACTAAAAACCCCTCATATATATATAGTTATAAACCCTAAACTCTAATCTTCTCATTTCAGCTCACACTCATAGCTGCCTCATTCACCTATCTCTCCTATCCCACTCTCACTCACTCTCAATCTCACCGCTGGCCCAAGCTCTCACTGCCGGTCCAAGCATTCACTGCCATCCCATGCTGTTACTGCTGATCTAAGGTCTGTCACTCGCCGGCCCAAGCTCTGTCACCGCCAGTCTGTTCTGTTCTGTTCTCTTCAAAATAATTATTTTTTATTTTTTTGTATTTGGTTTGAGATTTTGTTTCAATTGTTTGTTTCATATGAGAGTATTAGCAAGTACTGTTACAACTTGCAACCCCGTAGGCAAGCCTATAGAATAAAATAAAGCCACTGCCCAGTTGTATACCTTCTCCAGTAATGTATTTTATGATCTAAATTTGCAATAGATACATAAAACTTCATCTAATACATTTTATACCAGATAAGTACTCATTGGAACCATAAATTATAGAATGATTTCATGGATAGACTTCACAATGCATGAAATATATATATCATTGATCTAATATAGTACTATTCTTAGTTTCATGGATCTAAATTTTAATAGTGAGGGGAGTGTTTCGGTGCTGGCTAAGAAGACCCCTTATGTTGTAAGAGGCCTTTTCAGTATATTGTTAATATGATGATGTCCTCCATTACCCTTTTATCTTTCTTCTTCATTAATATTTTTTTAAAGCTATTTTGGGCTTCAATTCAATTCAAAAATTTTTTTTTTTTTTGGTTGGGCCGCAGATTGGGCCCAAATCTAGCAGGGCTAAACGGGGCCCACGGGTACCGCAGGGCTCGACAGGGTGGTCATAAAAAAAACCCATTTATTAAACGGGCCGGGTCCAAGTAACGGGTCTAGGCCCACGGGGTGGGTCCGGGTATGAAAAAACCAGGCCTAAACCCGACCCATTGCCATTCCTACTCAAAATTTAACAATAACTAACATAAGCTTGTAATAGATCAAATATATCTATTGATCATCAATATTTCACAATAACAAATGTCCAAACTAACACACTAACACATTAACCATTGATTCAAATATATATATATATATATGTGTGTGTGTGTGTGTGTGTGTGTGTGTTTAATACCAATACATGTATCATCTTGAATTGAACAAAACACTTGTCTACCTACACAAAAAACAAGCACCTAAACTATGACAATATTATAAACAAAGTACAATACTTCCAAAATAAATGTGGTTGTAACAAAACAGTTGTCTACCAACACACACACACAAAAAAAAAAAAAAAAAAAAAAAAAAACCACCCAAACTATGACAATATTATAAACAAAGTACAATAGTTCCAAAATAATTGTGGTTGTTCAAAACAACTATGTAATAGCCCATGGAGTCCTTAAAACACTCCATTTATCGCTATATGCTAGTTTCTTGATGGGATGAAGCCTGCGATCTATAAGGAGTTGGAGATTGATGATCTAAACCGAAACCACCCTGAATACAAATTAAGAGTATCTAACCAAAACCATCTTGCTGTGCATGTTGAGATGCAAAATTCAAGAATTGTGCAAGTCCATTTCTATATTCCACAGATGTCCTATCTCTAATGTCCATCCAACTCTTGTCCATAGCTATAGAACAAATTTACACAATAAATACCTATAACACGATATCATAAAAGCATAAACCAACCATTAGTCCATATTTCAATTATTCTAACAAAACAAACCTACGCTTCTAAGAAAACAAGGCAAATTTTCCAAATTTGAGAAAATGACTCGCAAGTTACACCAAGGTCCTAAGTGTAGGCATAAGAAGTCTAAATTCATAAGTAATTTATTAATACATTTGGTAACTAATCAATATCTCTTGATAATTGTCATTTAGTTTGCATGTTTGACATGTGAAAGATATGAAATAATCAAACAACAATCCACCACAAAACAATTACCAATAGAATGTTTACAAGTATTGAAGTCCAAAAAGTAATCAACAAACATAACTCAGCAACATCCAAATTTTCAAAAAATAATAAACACTCCCAATATGAATGTAAACCGACTTATAACACCATGCAAGGCACTCGCTTGCTCCAACACAACAATCCTCTCAATACAATTATCATAATCACAAATATAGAATGCTTACAAGTATTGAAGTCCAAAAAGTAATCAACAAATATAACTCAAAAATATACATCCAAATTTTTAAAAAATAATAAACACTTCCAATATGAATGCAAATTGCCTTATAGCACCATGCAAGCCACCCGCTTGCTCCAACTCAACAATCCACCCCAACACAATTATCATAAACACATATATAGAATACTTACAAGTATTAAGTCCAAAAATTAATAAAAAAATATAACTCAACCATATCCATCCAAATTTCCAAATTTAATAAACACTCCCAATATCAATTGCAACGATCTTATAACACCATGCAAGCCATCCGCTTGCTCTAACACAACAATCCACCCAATACAATTATCATAATCACAAATATAAAATGCTTACAAGTATTAAAGTCTAAAAAATAATCAACAAATATAACTCAACCATATCCATCCAAATTTAATAAACACTCCCAATATCAATTGCAATGACCTAATAACACCATGTAAGCCACCTGCTTGCTCCAACACAACAATCCACCCAATACAATTATTATAATCACACAAGTTGCAGTACTAATATATTTATTAAAACAACCCTTCCACACATACATATATACAAACGCTTTTTTATTATATACACATACATATATATACACACACTTTTTTATTTGATAAGTTATATATATATACACACACTGAACAAAAAAAAGAGCTTATTTTCAATCAAAATTATGTTTAATGGTAATCTTTCATAAAATAAATTCATTTTTACCATTTCCATGATGAAATTCTTAAAAAGGTTCATTTTCGATACAAATTATCATATTTTATACTAAAATAAGTAAAAAATCTTTCAATTGAACTAATGAAATTTTCAAAAATATGAATGATCCAAAACTTGGTGGAACAAGTTAGGCTCCAAACTTATTTGAAACTATTTTGCTTTAACCCATTATATGGCAACTAAAGAGACATTTCATGTGTAGTTTTAGTGACAAGATATTTTTAATGAGTTAATGACTTGTTAATTGCCATATAACGGGTTAAAAAAGATAGATTTAAACATGTTTGGTGCCAAATTTTATCATATATTTAACAGATATAAGAGTGCATTCTACAATAAAAAATAGAATTGTGAAAAATAAAGTTATGTCTCTATAACTATTAGGCCTTTTTTTTTTAAGAGCATCATTGGACTAATTCAAATACTTAGGGAGAGAGGGCAACTCTTATTTTTGTAGATTAAATTTTGAAAAAATTAAAATAATTATATATTTTTAAAAAAATTTAAAATTTTGCCCTTGAACATACCTCCACTCCTGATGTCCCGTTAAACAAGTTTCCATATCGGAAGAAGGCCTACGATGCTCTCCAAGACTCCATGACTCAATTCTTACAAGACTTATAGCCAGATTGGCTTCTTTACGACTTTGTTCCTTACTGGTTACCAGGTGTAGCCCGCAAACTAGGCATCCTAAACGCTTTCTTCAGTATATTCATCGTGGCTGCACTGAGCTACATTGGGCCAAAAGTCCATTTTGGTGACCGTAAGAACCCCGAGTATTAGGCATCTCCAGTAGCTGCTTCAAATTTTTGTACTGTTTGGAAAATGAACAGTGACATTTAACTTTTACCTACTCACTTTTTCAAATACACTTTCCAACAGATTCTCTATCCCATTCTCTATCT
Organism: Notholithocarpus densiflorus; assembly: GCA_030021035.2. NCBI lineage: Eukaryota > Viridiplantae > Streptophyta > Magnoliopsida > Fagales > Fagaceae > Notholithocarpus > Notholithocarpus densiflorus. The sequence goes on from JARYZH020000736.1 coordinate 45,800, forward strand.
CATTTAAATATTATTTCTTCATTCATTCTTTATTATTTTTTTATCATTATTTATTCTTTCTATATTCATTCCCAACAATTATATTTTTCAATGAAAAATGTTATATTCACAACATTTTTCGCAATACTTTCACAAGAATCACATCAAAATCTTATGTAAAAAATTGTTACTAGTTCTAATTTGAACCCACTGCTGAAATTATATTTTTACTCACCAATATTAGCTAATAACAATATGTTATTTAAAATTTATTGTGAAAATATTGTAGTAAAATTTCTAAATTGTCCTTTCTTTCTTTTTTTTATATTATTTTTCCTTTCTTTCTTTCTATCATCACAATTATTATAATCACAAATATAGAATGCTTACAAGTATTGAAGTCCAAATTTTCATAAAATAATAAACACTCCCAATATGAATGTAAACTGCCTTATAGCACCATGCAATCCATCCACTTGCACTAACTCAACAATCCACCCCAACACAATTATCAACATCTCAAGTACAAAGTTTTAAGCAAAAATTACTTACTATGCTCAAGCCAAGCACACACCTTCCCAAAAAAGAAAAAAAAAATTCAAACTTATCACAATAAGTGAGTGGTTAACCTGCAAAATAAAAGATGACACTTAAATGATGTGGAAGGCAAATAAGGGTGCCATTGCAAAAAAATTTAATGAGTCAGGACTTGGTACAATTAGGCAGAAAAATTAAAGACTACTTGGCAAATAATATTTGAAGTTTAATTGTATCCAAAATTTGTCATTTGGTACACATAAGGAAACTTACCCATTATGCCTAAATGTCTCAACTAAAACAGGTGCTCCAAATCAACTCCATTTACAGCCACAAACAACCTTTTACTGCATTCAATTAAAAAATCAAAACTAAAGCAAGCATACACACACACACACACATATATGTTGTATAATGATAACACATTGAAAATATAATTTTTAAGCAGAAATCCTCATCTAATGGAAGAATCTCCTTGTAAACATTAGTGGGTAGTGGGCTCTTTCTAAAAATTAATCTCAAGCTAGCTAAACCACAAAACCAATAACAAAAAAAATTCAAAATCTACAAACTATAGAAAAATTAAGTAGAAAAAAAAAAAATACAAGATTTACAAACTTGTATATAAACTTACAATGATTTAGCCCTTGATCCTCAGGTCCTTTTGCTCAAGAAGCCAAATCTGAATAAGAGCTTTCTCTACCAATTTCCAACCAAAATAGAAAAAGAGAAAAAATTAGCACAAAACTCCATGACCCATTAAAGAAAAACCAAAGCATTCATGTGGCAAGGTTGTAATGTGACAAATCACATAATTGACCTTGTTGACTGATGCAATTACTTCTTTTTAATGTAGTATATATTTATAGATGTTAGGACATATGTGTTTCACATGTTAAGAACATATGTCATGATTTTATGTAATTGGCTAATCCTTTGACAAAACGTACTTTACTTGTAATTGGGTAGATTTAGGATGTGTTTAAATACTTCAAGAAACCATGTTTCAAGATTAAGTGTTGAAGCCTTCAAGTCTATTCAAGAAAACAAGCTGAAAGTGCAGAGTTATTAAAACTCGACAGCTAGCTCGACAGCTAGCATGTGTCAAGGTTTAAGGAGCTGTTTTTGCCCATGTGCTCGATAGCTAGCTCGATAGATGCTCGATAGCTTCTATCTGTCGAGGTTTAAGAAAACAGCAATCTGATATGTTTTTCTTGGGATCCGTGATTATGTGTTTAGGCCTTCTTTTCTCCTAACCCTAAACATATAAAAGGATTGTTTTAAGAACCGTCAAAGAGTTCACAAGTTGCACAAGCATTGAGCAAACCTTGTTCAAGCAAATTGTGACTGGAGACAAAGTTCTTGCCCTTGTTCATCTCTTTCTCTTGAAGAAGTTGCTGTGTATTTACACCGTAGGGTTTTGTGACCAAGCATCTTCTTGATCTTCATCGTGTGGATGAACTGAAGAACTTTGCAGCCAATAACTTTCTTAGTTGGTGATTGAAGTCTCGTATTGGAATCCGCGCATTGGTTAGTCACGTACTTGGGAGCCGTGCATCAAAAGAGGGGAACTGTCACTACAGAACAAGTCCAATTGGATATTGGGGTAAGGGTTCAACTGTAGGTTGGTAAGGTACTTGGGATTTCTTTACTTGTAACCGCTTGTTGTGATAATAGTAGAGTTTCGGGAGTGGTGACCTGAAAATCACCCGGTGGGGTTTTTGCCGTTAGGTTTTCTCCATTCGTAAACAAATCACCGTGTCTTTTATTTTCCGCTGGTTATTTAGTTGTTTGGTGATTTGTTTGTGCTACCACGCGTTTTGCATGATAAATTGATTAATTAATAACTTGACTAATTAATTAAATAATTTCAATCACAAGGGGTCAATCCGTTTATGGCCTATCAATAGAGATTGAATTAGATATTATCCTTACAAATAAAGGTTTATATATGTTGAGTAATGTCAGAATTGTATCCTGTTTCATCTCTAGTGGAGATTACCCTAAAATGGGAGTTTAGATGGCATCTGAATTTATAGAACAACTGCAACAACAAGAAACCTTAATTCCAAATTTTTGGGGTTGGCTATGGATCTTCAAAAGATTAATTAGGGACAACCATGATATCTAGATTTATAATTATAAAAAGGAACTCTTGAACATCTCATATTGCATTTATTTATTCATTCAAATAGAGATTATAGGAGCAATGTTTTCAATGCAGTGGTTGAATTTGCTCAAGTCTGGCTTAAAGGAAGCCTAGTGGGTGAGTGACAAGTCCGTGCCAACTATGGATTATTATATGAAAAATGGGTGCATATCATTTACCTTAGGACCTATACCTATAGTCCTCGTAGCTCTCTATTTTGTTGGGCTTAAGATCATTCACATCAGTCCGTCAAAAATTTATCACCTATTTGAGCTTATGAGCAATTGTGGGCGTCTACTGCATGATATACAGACCTGAGGGAATTAGAGCAAGGGAAATTATTGAAATATTGAATGCTTGTAACATCGTGCATTATTCATGGCGGAGAAGTTATTATATATACTAGTTGCAAACCTGTGCGTTGCACGTGATAATTTTTTTATAGTGATCTCATTAATTTTTTTTTTTTTTTTTTTTTTTTTTTTTTTTTTTTTTTTTGCAATCTAGTTTAATTTAATAAAGAGTAATGAGTAATGTATTTCATAACCATGTTTTCATTTATTATAGGAACAATAAAAAATGTAATATATATAATTTATGTGGTATCAAAATGAGAACAAAACAATTTTAATAGGAATTCAAAAGGCAAGTTAGTAAACATATTCATTTTTTAATAAAATTTATTTATAACATTTTGTGTATCATTGAAAAGTATATAAAATTTGAAAAATATTCTTTTAGTTTTAAACAAACTTTTTGAAACCCTAGTTTTTATTCCCTTCAATCCAAAACACCAAAAAACGTATCTAAAAAATTATTAAAACTTAACAATGATTAACTTCACCAATTAGGAAAACAATTTGTTGTTGATAATATTGAGGTTATTTTCTTTGTGGAAATTACAAATTCATCCACCAAAAATGATTATCAAATAAAAAAATAGAATTAAGTTTCTATATATGCATTGTTGTAAAATAATAATAATAATAATAATGAAAATACAATTGCAAAAGCTAAAATATATCCAATTATTTTCGTTTAACCAACCTTTGATTTTCTTGAATAAGTGGCATTATAAAGTACTTCTAATACAACTATTAAGAATACTTTCCCTACAAAAACTACAAATTTTATCACCCAAAAAGATTAAAAAATAAACAAAATTTACTAAAGTCTCATAGTTTAATTTAAATGGATCACTTAAAAAAATCAAATTCTAATTTGCAAAACAACTAATTATTAACCCAAATCAAATCAAACCAATGGAATAAAAAAAAAAAAACTTGTGATCAAAAACTGGAATACCAAAATACTTAAATATGGGAAAATTATTGGGTAGTCCCGGACTACAAGGTCAGCAAGCTGACCTTGTACTCTGGCCCAATAAGAAGAAGACAGGTCATTAAAAAATTGATGACATAAGTTTATAGCCATGTCACCCCACCATAGCCTACTACTCTGACGTCCCTTTAACCCCGCCAGTTCTAACTTTTGAGATCAGATTCAAAATTTTGAGAAAGTTCAAATTTCAGATGTGAATGGGCGGGAACTAAAATTTTCGCACCTGAAACCTTTCCAAACTTTGTTTTATGAAGTAATCACAATATCAAAATGTCTTCCATGGGTCGTGGGTCATTTTCCCCCACGCCAAAGAAACTGTTTTCCTGCTGAATTTGGGTCATCGTCTCCATTCTCCAACTTCCCACTCGGCAGCGATGGAGACTTCAGCACTGCCCCGCTCATTGCCGCAGGCCTCCTCCACGTTTCCTCCCCCTGCAATCCCTCGCCTTTGCATCGTAGATAGACAAATGCTTTGATGAGAAATCCAATTATCCAAACCTTCTAGATCTGAGAGGTATGCTGTTCCTCCAACAAGGATGATATTGCTTGCTCCAAGATTCAAGCAATGAATGGGTGAGTGCCCCATCCCTTTCTATTGGTCAGATGAAATTCCCAGGTTTTCTTCTCCCATAAATTTTTCTGCGATAGGTGTTTATGATTTTTTTTTTTTTTTTAATTTTAATTTTTGTATTTTCTTTTCTTTGATTTCCTTTGATACTCACGTTGATCTCTTTGATGATTATGGTTATTATTTGATGGAATGATGTGTCTTGAATTATTTTTGTATTGGGTATTATGGAATTCATGGCCAACTGATTTTATAACTCTGGTTCAGTCCTTCTGTACTTCAATTGTTTGATAAAAATCCCTAATGAAAAGACAATGTCATTTTTAAAGATTTTTGGTATAGGCCTTTCATGAAACTTGCTTATTACCGTGAGAAAGTCTTAATTTAATCATCAAGACTCATTCTTGGATGTGTTGTTGATAGTTCTTAGACATTTTGGAGTTCACTTGTGATGTTTATTAATAACTGTAAATTTCATTTATGCTATTTTCTATTAATCATGTGATGAATATATATATATATATTATATTCATACATTATTTAGTATTGATATTCTATCATCATGCAGAAGAAGTTCAAACTTTAGGGAAGCAATATGAGCAGAGGTGGAGAGAAAGGTCTCACAACTACAAAAATCTAGAAGGAAATTTCAATGGATAGCTGAAAAATAAGTCTGATGATGCTTTCATATGTGGAAACTAGGGCTGTCCACGGGTCGGGCCGGGTCGGGTTTGTGCCCAACCTGGACTCGACCCGAATGAGGCAGGTGGATAAAAATTTGACCCAAAATTGACCTGGAGATCTGGTTGGATTTTTCGGTTTGGGTCACGTCGATTTCGGGTTGATTTGGGTCGGTCTCGGGTTTTATCATTGAAGCCGAAATCTGGTCGGATCTGGCGAGATCTGGCTGAAATTTGGCCGGATCCGGCGAGATCTGGCCGAATCCATCGAGATAGGGACTAGATTTCGTCAGATAACAGCGAGATCTCGCTGGATTTGGACCAAATCTCAATGAGATCTCGCTGAAGTTGGTCAAAAATTTGTAATAATTCGCCGGAAAGGGTAAAGGACTCGGTTTGGGTCGGGTGTCACGGGTTTTGAAATAGAAAACCGACAATCGACCTGCGTGGGGTCGGGTTAGCGAGCTCGGAACTCGTGTCCGACCACCGGAGTTGTCAGATTGGGTGGCAGCGGGTCAGACATGGGCAGGTTGGCTTGGTTGAGCGAGTTGCCGGGCCGGTTGGACACCCCTAGTGGAAACAATTATACTTTCCACAGTGAAGCCTTACTGCCTAGCTTTCTTTTAGGAATCCTTTGTTTTACTTTTTGGTTTTCATCTACCAAAGTGAATTTGTTTTTAGACAAATTTAGTTTGAAAGAAACTACTTTTTGTACTTACAGACTTATTCAAATTTTACTTGGAGCCCATGGAAATTAAGTTATGGTGTCAACGAAAAACTGTCATGATACTTTCTATTATATTTATTCTCTTTGTAATCATTTTGACTTGGAGCCCATGGAAAGTTATGTACTAATTTTATGTGCTTACATTCCAAAGATAAGCTTTAATGATCTTGTAATGTATAGGTTTTTTGAACTAAAAGAAAGATGCCCTATCTTAATTTAGTTTCTTTGAATTTGAAAGCATTTTGTGGAAATGCATATTATGGCAACACTTGATGTGAAATGGTTTAATTTTAGTGTGATTACCTTCAATAACATTTAGAAGATTTGTTGAATTTGGTGATTTTTTTCTTTTCAATAATGGTATATAAAGCATTTTTTTTTTTTTTAATAATGGTATAGAAAGCAAAGGTGAGAATTGCATTGTAGCAATGAATCTTAAAATTAACCTATCTTAGCTTTTTTATTATGGTTAATGGTCTTGTTTCATAGTCATGACCAAGGGAATTACTGTGTAATTTAAATTTACAACCACATCCAATGAATTCACTAATAGTGGGCAATAAAAACACAAACTCATGATCACATTACATATGTATTTTGAAATTACAAGAATTCAAATCTCATTGTTAAAAAACAATGTTTGTTACAAGCTAATTAACAACATAATTACAATGACAAAAAAAAAAAAAAAAAAAAAAAAAAACTGGACATATAATAATCTTAATAACTTAATCTGGTAACTCTTCCTAAAAACTAGGAATTTATTGGCTGAATTCTTATATTAATCCAACACCTCCCTTGGATAAAGGAACTACTCCAACAATAACTTTTTATGCTTATCCACGTTGCTAGACATCTACAACTTTTGCTGCAAGTGTCATCCACAAAATTGATGTTATTTATCCTCATCATCATTCTTAGCTAGAATGGAGTACCCCTGTTGCTGCATACAACCACTTGTTTGAATCATAAATCATAAAGAAGCCAACCATTTAGTGCACATAATTGGTCAGGTATGAATCATCCATAGAGTGCTATCAAAATCTCAAAAAAAGGATAAGCTGCACTTCACAAAATTATATAACCAAGGAGGCCTTATGACATCAAATGGATTGCAAAAGAGATTATCAAAAAAAAAAAGGGTTGCAATAGCATTAGAGAGTATAGACTAGTCTCTAGGAAGATTGATAGCATAAAACACAATCCAAACAAAAATGACAAAAGAAAAGTGAAAAATAATGTTTAATTGACATAATATAGGATAATAAATTCCATCAACTTATTTCAGCATCACATTAACATGAATACAAAAGCCACAAGAAGTTTAGACTAAATTACAGCTTGTATATACCTACCTGCCGGGCTCTTCAAGAATTATTGCATTTTTTATTCAGCCAAAAATAATATAAGGATTCTTGAAATTTGTTTTTGATTAAGATCATCCTAACATGACAACTCCTTTTGATATTTTACGTGTGTGGAATATCAACTTGCTAATTCCAGTAATAATCTCACAAGTACAGAAAGGCTTTAAATAAAAAGAAACTACTAAAGCAATAATAGATTCACTGAAAAGCAGCAAATACTTCACCCAAAGAAACTAAAAATTTTACAATCCAACCAATGTATGTGTTTATTGGTCTGTCTCAAAAAGTTGGACAAGGTCTATATGACAAGGGTGCATGTAATGAGATCTATCTAAATTGTGGTGTCAAGTGACCAAGAGCTAGCTCATTGTGCCTAAGAAACAACTTACATTACATGTACAAGTACATATCAAAACAACATAGTAACCGCAAGACCCAATAGGGAAAAAAAATTGCAAATCCAAATCACATTGCAACCTATACCCCAAACAGTATATTCAATCACAAAAATATGCAATTCAAATCAATAATAATGATTTTCTTGTAATGTATATATGAAATTTCTACAAATTTTTTTTAAAAAAAATTGCACTCACCAATGGGGCCTGTAGCTATGGATTAGATGAGGGAAAAACACAAAGAGAAAGAGTCTGGAGTGGTCTCGAGTTGGACCATAGAGTGAGATGTTGTTGTTGAGACTCAAGACTCGGAAAAGAAGCCGAGCCACGGCCTTGGGCTAGATCGGTTTTCGTTTTAAATAATAACCGAAATGACATTAGAGTACAAGCCAAACCAAAGGCGACAATAGCAAGGTGGCCGCACAATGAATGGCCACAATGTTAACGGAGATGAGAGAGGGAGAGAGGAACAAATCATGGTGTTTGAGCCGCTGTTCATGAGAGAGGGATAGACTATAGAGGAACTCTTGGGTGAGGAGATGGAGCTTCTTTTCTTTGTGGGCGTCTGAACTTGTGGGTGAAGTGAAGAGATGAAGGAACAGACTTTAAAAATTTGTTTAAATAAATTAAATTTGAAATTTCAATGTGCACAAAGCTTACGGTGTTAGCAGACGTTAGGAGAGCAATCATTTTTATGCTGAGCTGGCAAACAAGACGATGTAAGCTACTTTAGATTTGGTGGCATGCTCTTATTGGCTGGGACTACCTAATAATTTCCCCTAAATATGAGATCTCAATTAAATCAACAATTAAATATGATGTGACAATTAAATCAACAATAACAAAAAGAACCATTAGTAGGAAAGAAAAAGAAAAAAAAAAAAAAAAAAAAAAAAAACTTCAGATATTTGATATCTTTCTCTTTGAATGAGATCTCAACTCCAGTGATGGTTTCATTATTAGATATCTTACAACTGGAATCCTAAAAATAAGTGGTTGAAAAAAAAATTCCACCAATAGAGAAACAAAATTGGAGAGAGAGAGAGAGTATTGACCTCTTTTGTCATGGACAACTTGAATGGAAATGTAATAATAAGAAATTTATATAAAAATTAAGATGGAATAGGAATGGTGGAAGTAGACGAAATGTTGAACAAAGTGAAACTATAGAGTTAAAGAATATATAAATGAGAAAATTTAAAAATCTATAGAGGGAATCAAATAATTTTTTTTTTTAAAACAATGATTGGAGGAGATGAAAAATTGAATTAAGAAGACAATAGTTGAAGAAAATGAAAAGTTGAACAAAGTAAAAATTGAGAAAAAGAAAAAATAATAAAGGATGCTAAAGATAGTAAACAAAATACTAATTGTAAAAACCGTGACTAAAAATAAGGAAATTACATACATGAGTTTAGTTGTATATTACATATATAGCTTAGGCCTTGGACCTTGAGGTCAACTTTAATTCTCTTCCCACATACCCTCAGCTCTGTATATTCAATTATGACTCCCATGGCTTAGGCTGTACATGGTGCCTCAATTTATTGCTCAAAATTTCAGTGGTGTAAAGCACCGACTGAAGGAGTAATGTCAATTGATCAAAATACATCTGATGCAGAATCAAATTCATTTCATTTCTCTCATGGATTGATGATAGTTTATAGATATCATGAAGTATATACGGGCTCAAATTCTTCTGGATGTTCTGGTGCAGAGCTGTTGGTTTTGTAGCAAGAATCGTGTGTCCTCTCATCTGACCAATTATTACAAAGATTGCTAAAGTTTTAGTAGCTTATATGCATGTATAACCCTTTTGGTGGTAAGTTTTATGAACTAAGTTAACCACTGCAACACAATACCCACTTATTTTAAAATGAACAATTGCCAAATGTGTTTTTGGTATTAGATTCAAATTTGTTATTCTTTCTCTCATTCTACACATTACAAATATTGTCTATTTAAAAAAAAAAAATATTTCTACAAGTATTTTTCATCTTTTTATCTCTATAAATATATCATTATTTTTTTATTAATATTTTTTTAAGGTGAGCCATATTCTTCTAACTTCTATTGTAGTGTGTTATATTTGCCTAATATACAACTAAAATTTATAAATTTCAAATTTATTATTCAAATTTCTCATCTCTTAAGGAATAAGAAAATTATAATAATAATCAAAACTCATTACAAAATTACAGTTTTATCTTAACCAAAATTAAAATGAAACCAAAGGAATAAAAAATAGACTTTCTAATAATTTATTACTCAAAAAATTGGTAGGAATATTCAAATTTATAGCCATGTAGATTATGTTTTGATATAATCTCTAATTACTATTTCCAAAAAAATCTAAGTATTAACCCAAACCAAATTTCAATCAAAGGTATAAAAGGGAAAGACAAGACTTTTATGATGGGAAATGAAAAACACACACACACACAATACCAAAACACATATTAAAAAAAAAAAAAAAAAAAACAGAACTATCAACCTTAATTAGAGTTATAAGAAAGAACAAAAATCCACCAAAATAAAGTAGAGAGAGAGAGTACTTACATTTTTGTGTGGGAAAAATATGGATTGAATGGAAAAAATTATATCAAATTTATACATAATAAAATAGGGAGTAGAAGAGTCAAAATATAAGAAAGATAAAAACGAAGTGTAACAGTAAAGTATAAAGTAATAGGAGATAAAGAGGCAAAAAGGGAGGAGCAAAGTTGGAAGAAGTGTAACAGTAAGTGTGAACTAATAGGAAGAAGAAGAGTTAAAATATAAGAAACATAAAAAGTAAGTGTAATAGTTAAGTATAAAGTAATGAGAGATAAAGAGGCAAAAATGAAGGAGAAAAGTTGGAAGAAGTGTAACAGTAGGTGGGAACTAATAGGGAGAAGAAAATGGTTTTTTTTTTTTTTTTTTGAGAATTGGGAGAAAAAAAATTTAAAAAGAGAAAAGAAAAGACAAAATGTGGATGATGTGACCACTGATATGGCTCAATAGAAATGAATCAATAATAAATACTACGCTAAAATCACACGGTGACATGGACTAAAATCATATTTTCAAAACACGATTTCAAAAGGAATATATATGGAGAACGTGCAAAATATATTCTCCGCACTACATTCAGACAACAAAATCTGAAAATTGTAAGACATTATTCCAAACCTAAAACTAGTCAACTTGTCATTAACCCTTAATCAAAAAATAAAAAGTTCACAAACTTCGAATATTCACGAATTTTCAAAGAATTGTGGAAGTTTAAATCTTCCTCCCCCGTATACCTCCAACTATCTAATTATATATATCTATATATATATATATATATATATAGGTGAAAATGGCCAAATACCACCATTTTCAGAAATTTGTAGCAAGTAAGCATTGTTTCAGAACTAAATGGGAATCTACCACATTTTATGTACTCGAGCTCACTAGAGTTCTAAACGGTACTCGAGTTTAGTAAACTCGAGTTCCTAGTTTCATTCCACCGTGGCACTGCTGACCTGGAATTTGTGCAATTAAAAAAAATAATGTGGTACTCGAGCTTGGTAAACTCGAGTTCCATGCAACACAATACTCGAGCATACCAGGCTCGAGTTCTTTGTAAATAAAATGGTCGTTATTTTTTTTTCTACAGTACTCGAGCTCACCAAGCTCAAGTTCCTTATAACTTTTTTTTTTTGGGATAATCGACAAATAAACATAAACATAAAAAATAAGTAGTTTTTTTTTATGTTTTTATTTATTTAAATAGAAGCATTGTAAAATATAGAGATTTTAATTTCAAAATATGAATTTTTAGGCCACTCATACCCCTTGTTCATTCATTTTTCACACACTCATCAATTTCTTACTTCTCGGAAGCGTTATGGTCAAATTGGTTAAAATATTGGGGTTACAATGAGAAATTAGAACAACATGTAAAAGAAAAATCTCACTCCATTTTTAGCCACGGGCACACTGAAAGAAGTTTAAGCTACATATTGTTACTTTATCAATCCCGTTCGGAATTACCGTATGGTCAAATGATTGATAAGTATTGCAGAAAGAGTGGACCACTCGGATATAAAGAAGAACTTAAGCTTTACCACATCTGGATATGTAAGTTCTTGACTTGCAGTATTTCTAAGAGGAATGTGAAACATTTTTTTATGTATATCTAAATGTTTGGCTGATGATGTGAAAGTCGCTTTGGCAACTTGTTTTCTTGGCGAGTTGTAGCACCCCATGTTTAGATATTGTTCACTATTTTCTCATAAAACACCTCCTAAAATTGTGTTCTCTAAATTTAAAAGCCAAATCTGTATGCTTTTTCATGTTTAAATTTCACAATAATCGAATCTGTTTTTCTGCATTGATAAAATCTGTTTCTACATTAATAAAATTTGCTCTCTGAACATCATGTTTACTGTATATTCGAATCTGCTTACTGCATTCATAAAATCTGTTTTTTGCATTAATTAAAACTGTTCACTGTTTTCTCATAAAAATTGTTCACTGTTTTCTGCATAAACTGTTTTTAGCATTGGTGCGGTTATTGCACTTAAATGGTTTTTGTGTTTTTTTACATATGTAACCATATGAATAATGGACAAAATCCATGAAAGAAAAATGAATGATTCGTATAAATCACCTAATAGTAAATGCCTCGAATAATTCGAATTTGTAAAAAAGTTCAAATTAGTAGAATGTAGAAATTCGGGAAAAATCGATGAAAAATCGATGAACGTACCAAATCGTGAAGGTGTACATAAGATGTATAGATAGTCTAGACTTGTTGAGAAATTTGACTTCGTTGAAAGTACAAAATAATGAAAATTCAATGGAAAAGTATGTACGTTAGATGTACGGATCGTATGAATTTGTTTAAAAATTTGAATTTGTTGAATGTACAAAACCGTGAAAACTCAAGGAAAAATTGTGTACATTAGATGTACAGATAGTACGAATTTGTTGAAAAATTTGAATTCGTTGAGTGTGTAAAATCATGAAAATTCAAATGAAAATTGAAGAACATACAAAATTAAGTAAACTTAATGGAAAATTAATTACATTAGATGTACAGATCGTCCAAATTTGTTTCAAATTTGAAGTTGTCAAATGTACAAAATCGTGAAAATTCAATATAAAACTGTGTACTAATGTACTAATCATCCTGATTTGACGAAAATTTCGATATTGTTGAACGTACAAAATCGTGAAATCTTAATGGAAAATCGAAATTGTTGAACGTACCAAATCGTGAAAATTCAATGGAAAGTTGTGTACATTAGATGTACAAATATTCCGGACTTGTTAAGAAATTTGATTTTGTTGAAAGTACAAAATCGTGAAAATTCAACAGAAAATTGTGTACATTAGATTTACAAATCGTTCAAATTTGTAAAAAACAAAATTTATTCGTTGAATGTATAAAATCTTGAAAGTACAAAATAAAATTGTGTAAATTAGATGTACAGATAGTCTAAATTTGTTGAAAAGTTTGAATTCGTTAAATGTACAAAATCTTGAAAATTAAATGGAAAACTGTGTACTAATGTATTGATCATCCGAATTTGTTGAAAAGTTCGAATCGTTGAATGAACAAATCGTGTAAACTCAATGGAAAATCAAAGAACATACCAAATTGTTCAGCAGCACATGCAGCACTGCGAACATCAGTGTAGCAATGGTGGACAGCTCACCTCCAAAATTGATGCATAAACTTTCCAGGGATGCTCTACATCCTTGAAAACGGTGCATTACAAAGGGTTGTATATCTGTGTATTCACGTGAGTGTGGATGGGTACTTTTGGTCAGGGCTCAATAGTGTCGAGCTGTTGAGCAGCACATGTAGAACTGTTTATTATCTTTGGTCATTTTCAAGGATGCTAGTCAAACGTTCTTCCCATAATCTGTGACTACTGGTTAGAAGTAATAGCACATGGATACTTCTGGTCAGGGCTCAACAGTGCCAGCTGTTTATTATCTTTGGTCATTTTCAAGGATGCTAGTCAAAACACTCTTCCCATAATCCGTGACTGCTGGTTAGAAGTAATAACACATGGTAAAGCCATCTTGAACCCTGAAACTGAGCTGTCAGACAATCACATCTCATAAATATGTACATTAAAAGCATCATTTTGCTCTTAGAACCATCACTCTTACAAATTACGCAGCCCCACAGCCTAAAACACTGAAATATCTCTTGTAATCGTAGCCAATTACTGTTACGCTGCAGATTTTGAATACATATTTACTCGACTGTTCGATCAAACCGTGGTCATATACGTTTGATTATGGGAGCTAATTGTGTACACAGCTCACCCCAAAAATTGATGCATAAACTTTTCAAGGATGCTCTGCATCCTTGAAAACGATGCATTGCAAAGGGTTGCATATCTGTGTATTCATGTGGCGAGTCCTTGCTTTAAGAGCCATATGGTTTTTTTGTAAAAGAGTGGTTGGTCTGTGTGGTTTGGATGAGTTTGTATGTATTGAATCTATTAAATTTTGCTACAAGTAATGTACAATAAATCTAATTTGGGTGAAAAGTGTTATGTGTGTAACATTTCAAATTACACAAACAGAATATTGGAAACATCAACATATCTAACTGGAGGCATTTCACTTACTAAGGTGTTTCCCACATTACAAAGCAGAGGACATTGTCCAACCAAAGCACAAGAATCATATGTAGCAACAAAGAATAGCAGGGAAAAAATGAGCAAGTGATTTCATATAAACTTAGCCAAAACTAATGAACAGTTAATCTTTAGATTTGCAAAAGTTGAATGTACATAATCATCAGTTGTCAGACATTAACAACAACATTCTGTATTGCACAGAACGTGTAGACATTAACAACAACGTCTAATGTTCGTAGGTAGAAATTTTTGAAAATCATCATTGCTTGAATCTGAGAAGTCTGAAATATCTCTTTCATCATCTAACGCAGTAACTTCATTAACAGACTTGATGGCTCGCTTTTGCACCTTCCCCTTTAAATGCCTCCTAGCTTTTTGGATTGCATGAAAACGATCTAATTGCCTTTGCATTTGATTATTCTCTTGTTCAAGACGAGCAAGTATGTTGGCAGGTTCATCTCTAGGTAACTCGGCTGAGCGTGCCTTAGGAACTCGTAACCCGTGCCATCGACAATACACCTCCAACTCACACCTCTTCTCTTATAGGGTTGACCATGGTGGTTCTGCTACAGTGAACTCTATTGTGGTGGTATCTGTACTTAGTTTTGTAGGTTTGCTGACCATGATGTGCCCAATGCTTCCAAGACTCTCGTACGTGTATATTGGCATATTAAGGAAATCTCTCTTCTTTCCAACCCATTTCCTTCCATAGTGGTCTGTGTATGTCTGTAGTTGTTGATCTGCTGGAACTTGTGATAATCCATTTGTT
Organism: Notholithocarpus densiflorus; assembly: GCA_030021035.2. Lineage (NCBI taxonomy): Eukaryota > Viridiplantae > Streptophyta > Magnoliopsida > Fagales > Fagaceae > Notholithocarpus > Notholithocarpus densiflorus. Next base: position 60,947 of record JARYZH020000736.1, read on the forward strand.
GAAGTAGATCCAAACTTGTTTTGCATTGTACGATTTGATGTTGAGGCGTTGAGACTCATAGCTTAGTCAATCTACGAAGTTAATAGGGTAGAGATAAGATCATTATTGTGGTGCATTTATAACCTCATTTCATGTTCCAAGCATTATAATTTCAGTTATTACCGCTATTTTTTACTATTTTATACAATATACAAAGTTATATTTCTAATAACTCAATATATCACATTGGCAACTTTTATATTTTTTTATGGAGTTATTAACTTTTACCACAACTCCTTATATGATAAGTTGTGAGGGGTGAAAAAAAATGTGAGTGTATGTGGGTTCACATTTTCATCACTCACAACTCTTCACACGACAAATTATGACAAAAATTGTTTAAAATGTTTTAATATTAGCATTGTTCTAAATATAAATTTGTTGCAATACTGTGGCAATATGGCAATACACGTACATTATGTCACATCATTTGGGCTCAAAGGCCAAAGTTGAAGAGAAGTGATGGAGAGCTCATCTTTTATTCAAAAATTAAAAGCTTTCAATATTTCCAATGCTTGGCAGCTAGTGTTAGTGTACTGAGTCACGTGGAGAGCTTAGGAAACTTCAAAAACAAATACAAAACAAAGAAAGAGAAAGTGAGAAACCAGACCATACATAACAAAGTTCAGCAAAAAAAGAAAAAGAGGCAGACGCACAGCCCGACAGAGAAGAAGAAGAAAAAAAGATTCAGCAAAAAAAAAAAAAAAAAAAAAAGAGAGGGAGACGGACAGACTGACAGAGAAGAAGAAGAAAAAAAGATTCAGCAAAAAAAAAGAGAGGGAGACGGACAGACCGACAGAGAAGAAGAAGAAAAAAAGGAAAGAAGAAGAAGAAGCAGTTGCTTCACGGTGCCACCCTTGCTTCGTCGTCATCTTCTTCCTTTTCTCCTTCTTCTCTGTTTTCTTTCCTTACAAATGAGACTTTTCGTGTTTCGGCCAGGTATCCATTTACCGGCCAAAACAGCCAGATTTCGCCAGTATAGCCGGTACGCGGCCAGTACGGCCGGTATTTTTTCCGGTACGAAACAAGGGGTTATCTATACCGGTGCACTGACCGGTACGGTATATACCGACCGTATCGGCCGGTATGGTACGGAATTGACTTCCTTGGTTCGTATGACTACAGTTGGTGTTACAGCAGCGGGCTGGTGACGTGTCTTCAAAAAACTACTCATGCCACAGTTGGTGCTACATCATGTTTACTGTATATTCAAATCTACTTACTGCATTCATAAAATCTGTTTTTTGCATTAATTAAAACTGTTTACTGTTTTCTCATAAAAATTGTTCACTATTTTCTACATAAACAACTTTTAGCATTCTGCATAAAATTATTTTCTGTTCAGCATTATTTGAAAAATTGTTCACTATTTTTTTTGCATAAATTATTCACTGTTCACTAGGTGTTTTATGATCCGGATGCTTTAATACCAATGACTACCCAGGAGAGAGGACAGCAGTAATATGGAAGCATAAACAATGATAAAATAGATAATAAAGAAAATAAATAGCAAAATAGATATATTCAAAATAAGGTTAAAATGGAGTATGGAATATGAAAATAGAAACTAGTAAAATCTTACTTGAATAAAAACTTCAGTTTTTGATAAACTTGAAAAAAAACTGTTGTCTTTGATACAAGCTTGAAAATAAAACTGTCTGGAGAGTTACAAGATTACAAAATAAAACTGTCTGAAGAGAAAGGTTATAAGATTACAAGAGGGGGAGAGAGTACAAAAGTCTTTTTGAGGGAGAGGGAAGGCTATTACAAAAGGCTTTCTAAAACTTGGAACTTAAAAGCTTAGAATCTTAGAAACTTAGAAACTTGTCTTCTGTCTTCGTAGTCCGTCTCTTTTATAGGTGAAATAAACCATGGTAAAGTAACCTGAGTAGGTAAATTTAACTCAAGTTAATCTGTTGGTGGCATGGAAATTAGTACTAATGAGTAGTAGTCTGTCTACGTCTGTCTGGGAATCTTTCAGATCTCAGGAATCTATCAGATCTCTTTTTACACATGCTAGAAAATAGTAGTAACTTTCGAACATCTGTCTGTATCTGTCTGGACTGTCTTGATTTGCTTGGAAGCTATTCATGCGTGCTGATGAATAGTGATCTGTTGCCAATGAAATAGGATTTGTCACCAGTGAATAGTGATCTGTTGCCAGTGAATAGTGATCTATCACTGCGGGAGAGCATTCTGTCTTGGCATATCTGTCTGTCTTTCAATTTGTATCCACATAGTTATCATAATCTAGCGAATCAGAGTTATCCTTATATTGCTCATGCTCATGGACTACTCCATAATTACTACATAGAATACAGTATGAAACAGGAAGATAAATAGGAACACGATCCTTTGTCGTCATCATTCTAGGATCCTTAACAATCTTTCTTTTCCCAAATAGCCTCCTTACTAAAGGTCTTGGACCATATACGGCTATCCTGTTAGTGTAACTATATAAGTAGAGGCCTCTGTCTAATTCTTTCTGTATCTCATAAATCTTATTACTCATGAAATTAGACCATTCTTGAGCCAAATCATCCGGGTCGGGTCATTAACCAGATCAAACATAAACTAGGCTCCACAAAACCCAACAAATCTCCCACTTGGAGACTAGTTCAATCACCAACATCAAACCGCTATCCTCCAAGAAACAATCCCTCATCCCTGCAACTCATCCTCCTATCCTCAAGCTAGAAGACCAATTGAAGCTGCGCACAGCTTCAACTTTTCAATAGTGACACCCTTAGTCAACATGTCTGCTGGGTTCTTAGATCCACAAATCTTCTCAAGTATTACCAACTTATCTTCAACAAGGTAACGGATAAAATGGTATTTTGTCTATATATGCTTCGACTTTGAATGAAAAGCCGAATTTTTGGCAAGAAAGATTGCATTCTGACTGTCACTGTGTAGAATGCCCATCTCCTGCTTCTTACCCAATTCATCTAAGAAACCATGTAGCCAAATCATCTCCTTTCCAGCTTCAGTTGCAGCAACATACTCAGCTTCTGTAGTAGACAAAGTAACAATCTTCTATAGATTTGAAGCCCATGATATAGCTGTACCACCTAGGGTAAAAACAAACCTAGTAGTACTCTTTCTACTATCAATATCACCAGCAAAATCAGCATCTACATAACCCTGCAGTTTCAAACTTGCACCTGTAAAGCAAAGACATGTATCTGATGAACCCTTCAGATATCTCAGAATCCACTTCACTGCCTCTCAATGCTACTTTCCAGGCCTACTCATGAATCTACTCACAACTCCCACTGCATGTGCAATGTCTGGCCTTGTACACACCATAGCATACATCAAGCTGCCAATAGCTGAGGCATAAGGCACCTTACTCATATGGTCCCTTTCTTCTTCTGTCTTCGGTGACTGTTCTTTGCTTAGTTTGAAATGACTACCCAAGGGTGTGCTCACTGGTTTGGCTTCATTCATATTGAACCTGCTGAGAACTTTCTTCACATACTCTGACTGTGAAAGCTTCAATGTACTATTAGCCTTGTCTCTAATGATTCTCATACCAAGGATTTGCTTTGCAGCTCCCAAATCCTTCATTGCAAACTGTTTGGACAATTGCTTCTTCAGATTATTAATCTCCTCAATGCTAGACCCCGCAATAAGCATATCATCCACACACAACAGTAATATGATGAAAGAATTGTCAAAAGACTTAACATAGCAATAGTGATTAGCCTCACATCTCTTGAAACCAATTCTATACATAAAACTGTCAAATTTCTTGTACCAATGTCTAGGAGCTTGTTTTAGGCCATACAAGCTCTTTCTCAGTTTGCAGACTAGATTCTCTTGTCCCTGAACAATGAACCCTTCTGGCTGAATCATGTAAAGGTCTTCCTCCAAGTCACCATGAAGGAATGCCGTCTTTACATCTAACTGCTCAAGATGTAAGTTTTCTGCAGCCACCATTCCCAGTACCAGTCTGATTGTTGACATCTTCACAACTGGAGAAAATATCTCTGTGTAGTCAATGCCCTCCTTCTGCTGGAACCCTTAAACAACTAATCTGGCCTTGTAACGTTTGCTACCATCATGCTCATTCTTTATTCTGTATACCCACTTGTTGTGCAAAGCCTTCTTTCCTACTGGCAATTCAGTCAGTTCCCATGTCTGATTCCCCAACAAGGAATCCATCTCATCTTTCATGGCTAACTCCCACTTACTTGAATTCTCATCTTGCAAGGCTTCATCATAACACTCTAGCTCACCACCATCAGTCAACAGGAGATAATTTAGAGTGGGTGAATAACGCTGTGGAGGTCTAATATTCCTGGAAGATCTGCGAACTTCAGCTACATGTGTACTCTGATCTACCTGTGTATTTACATTCTCCTTATCTTCTTCACCCCTTTTCTGGACAGTACTTTCAGTCAATTCATCTAAGTAGACAAACTCAGATTTCCTATGATCTCTCTCTGTAACGTCTGACACTACAGTTGACCTGTCCTTGTACATAACATGTTCATTAAATATCACATTTCTACTTCTGATGATTTTTCTGTTTTGTTCATCCCAAAACCTATAGCCAAATTTCTCATCACTATAGCCAATGAAAAAACATATTTTAGACTTTGCATCAAGTTTACTACGAGCATCAGAATCAATATGAACATAAGAAACACAACCAAAAACTTTTAAATGGGAAAACTTTACCTCTTTACCGCTCCAAACCTCCTCAGGAAGTCTGAACTCCATAGGGACTGATGGTCCTCGGTTTATCAGGTAAGCTGCAGTACTAACAGCATCAGCCCAGAAAGTTTTTGGTAGTCCAGCATGCAACCTCATACTCCTAGCACGCTCATTGAGAGTTCTGTTCATGCGCTCAGCTACACCATTCTGCTGTAGTGTCCCAGGAATGGTCTTCTCCATCCTAATTCCTTGTGCAGCACAATACTCACTGAACCTTCCATCTATGTACTCTCCTCCATTATCAGACCTTAAACATTTTAGTTTCAAACATGTTTCTGTCTCAACCATGGCCTTCCACTTCTTAAAAGTTTCAAATACATCAGATTTATTTTTCAGAAAATAAACCCATACCTTTTTGCTTGAGTCATCAATGAAAGTGATGTAGTACTTTGAACCTCCAAGGGATGCAACTGGAGAAGGCCCCCACAAATCAGTGTGTACTAACTCCAATTTTCCAGCCTTCGGTGTCCTGCCAGTTTTCAAGAAGCTCACATTTTTCTGCTTTCCTAAGATGCAACTTTCACACATGTCAAAATCAATGGACTTCAATTCTGGTAGTTTTCCTTTTGACAACAGCATCTTCATCCCTTTCTCACTCATTTGACCAAGTCTGCGGTGCCATAGGCTTGTATCAGTACTTGCATCAGCAACTGCAATTGTGTCTCTTGGACTTGAGGTCATATACATAGTACCAATTTTCTTTCCACGAGCCAATACCCTAGCTCCCTTTGTAACCTTCCAAGTACCGCCAACAAATAGTATTGCATGCCCTTCATCATCAAGTTGTCCAACAGAAATCAGATTCCTCTTCAAGTCAGGAATATGTCGAACCTTCTCCAGTAACCAAACAAATTCATTGGGCAACAATATCCGAACATCTCCCATACCTACAACATCCAAGGCTGAACCATTAGCCAAATACACCTTACCAAAATCACCTGTAACATAATTCTGTATGATTTTTCGGTGTGGAGTGGTATGAAACGAAGCTCCTGAGTCCAAAACTCAATCATCAAGTGGACTGTCTACTGCAAGAAGTAATGCATCCTGTACCTCTTCTGTTACAGCATTAGCAGAATCATCTCCATTCTTCTTCTTAAGACTTTTGCATTGATTCCTAAAGTGACCTATTTTCCCACAGTTCCAGCATTGTACTTGTTGGCCTGATCTAGATTTGCTTATGTTTCGAATAGAATTTCTGGATTTTGATCTGCCCCGGTTTGAATTTTTGTCATTACCTCTGCCTCTTGTCTCAAGGTTTAGGGCAGAACTAGATCCTGAGGTTTCGCCTGCATCTCTTCTACGAATCTCCTCAGCCAGAATTAAATCTCGTATATCATTGTACTTGAGCTTTTCCTTTCCTGTAGAATTGCTTACTGCCATCCTCATTGCCTCCCAACTGTTTGGCAAAGAAGCCAAGAAGATCAGAGCATGAATCTCATCATCAAAATCAATTTCTACAGATGACAATTGATTTGTGATAGTGTTAAATTCATTCAGATGTTGTGCTACTGATGCGTTCTCTGCCATCTTCAGATTGAACAGTTTCTTCATCAAATGCACCTTATTGTTTGCTGATGGCTTTTCATACATACCAGACAAAGCCTTCATCAGATCTACTGTGGTCTTCTCCTTTACAACATTGTGTGCAACAGACCTAGACAGAGTTAACCTGATAACTCCCAGTACCTGTCTGTCAAGAAGAGCCCATTCCTCAGCCTTCATAGCCTCAGGTTTTGTCCCCAAAAGAGGCAGATGCAATTTCCTCCCATAGAGATAATCTTCAATCTGCATCCTCCAATACGCGAAGTCTGTGCCATCAAACTTTTCTATTCCAGACGCCTTTCCTGCTTCCTCTGCCATTGCTCCCACTCAAACCTAACCCTAGGCTCTGATACCAGTTGAAGGGAATTAAACCAAATTCCCAACCTGTGAGAAACAAAAAAAATAGAGAAAGCACACGCAAAAAAAAAAAAATCACACGCACAAGACAGTATTTACGTGGTTCGGCAATTTGCCTACGTCCACGGAGTTGCAGGGATTTCACTATTATCAGGGAAGAATACAGAGTGCAAGAATTGCGGCTACAATACTTTTTTTTCTCTCACTCTACAGAAGGCGGCAACAACAACCTACAATCTTATATAACCCTAATCACGGCAAAGTCGGCCTGTCGGCCCAAGCCTCCGCTCCATGGACTAAGCCTCAGTAAATCTCCCATTAAAAACCATACAACATTATTCGGGCCGGGTCGGTTCGTTAACCGGATCAAACATAAACTAGGCTCCACAAAGCCCAACATAAGTATCTCCTGTATACCATTTGTATTCAGGGATACAACCCCGATCATGAATAAGAACCAAAATGTGTGCTGTCCGAGCTTCCATATAATAACTACTATCCCAAGCTGGAAGAGTACTCTAGATAGTGATCTTCATATAATTAAGTCCTCCAATCTGTGCGGCTACTTCTTGGATGACTTTGGGAAATAAACTAATCTGAATTCCAGAAGTTATGATTAATTTGCTGATAAACCCTGTCTCCATATTGATAATTACTAGATCCCTTCAGAATTACTGGTTCTTCTATCTCCGTATTGATAAAGGATCTCTGAATTACTGGATCTTCTGTCTCAGTACTGATAAACCCTACTTCTACTCGAAAAATGAGGTCAATGTGAAGCACTTCGTGCAAAATTTCACTTTTTTCACCACATTAATTCATTGCCTCTACTAGCAATGTATCCTAAAGGGATATTGTCTCTATCAAGACGCCTTCATACTTATCTGAAATCCTTACTAAAGGCTTTCAGAATTGTAGTCTGCCTGGGAGGTTCTTTTACTCATAGTAGTCTGCAAATGGGTTTTGGGAAAAGGATTATGTCTTGAAATATGATTTTGAAAATAAATATTTTCTTGCAAAGCTTTAGTAAAATTTATTTAAAAACTTTTCTGTCAATGTCCTTTTGTAAAGTCCTTTTAAAATGTTTTATAAGAAAATCATCTTTAAAATTTAAAGCATATATAATAAAACAAACTTTTTTCTGTACACCTTTATGCTCTTGCTGAGTAGTGGTATAAGAGTAGCCATGATGATCAGGGTGACTGGAATTCAAAAACTTTACAAATTCTGCCATGATTCTATCTATGTATATATTACTATATCTCTCACTCTAAGAAAAATTTATTAATGTAGAAACAGATTTTATCAATGCAGAAAAATAGATTCGATTATTGTGAAATTCAAACATGAAAAAGCATTCAGATTTGGCTTTTAAATTTAGAAAACACGATTTCACTAGGTGTTTTATGAGAAAACAGTGAACAATTTTTTAAATAGTGAAAAGAGAGTAATTTATGCAGAAAAAAGAGTGAACAATTTTTTAAATAATGTTGAACAAAAAATAATTTTATGCAAAATCCTAGAAATAGTTTATGCAAAAAACAGTGAACAATTTTTATGAGAAAACAATGAACATTTTTAATTAATGCAGAAAACAGATTTTATGAAGGCAGTAAGCAGATTTGAATATACAGTAAACATGAAGTGCAGAGAGCAAATTTTATTAATGTACAAACAGATTTTATCAATGCAGAAAAATAGATTCGATTATTGTAAAATTCAAACATGAAAAAGCATTCAGATCTGGCTATTAAATTTAGAAAACACAATTTCACTAGGTGTTTTATGAGAAAACAGTGAACAATTTTTTAAATAGTGAATAGAAAATAATTTATGCAGAAAAGAGAGTGAACAATTTTTTAAATAATGCTGAACAAAAAATAATTTTATGCTGAATGCTGGAAATAGTTTATGCAGAAAACAGTGAACAATTTTTATGAGAAAACAATGAACAATTTTAATTAATGCAGAAAACAGATTGTATGAATGCAATAAGCAAATTTGAATATACAATAAACATAATGTGCAGAGAGCAAATTTTATTAATATAGAAACAGATTTTATCAATGCAAAAAAACAGATTCGATTATTGTGAAATTCAAACATGAAAAAGCATTCAAATTTGGCTTTTAAATTTAGAAAACACGATTTCACTAGGTGTTTTATGAGAAAACAGTGAACAATTTTTTAAGTAGTGAACAAAGAATAATTTATGCAGAAAAGAGAGTGAACAATTTTTTAAATAATGCTGAACAGAAAATAATTTTATGCAAAATCCTAGAAATAGTTTATGTAGAAAACAGTGAACAATTTTTATTAGAAAACAATGAACAGATTTAATTAATGCAGAAAACAGATTTTATGAATGCAGTAAGCAGATTTGAATATACAGTAAACATGATGTGCAGAGAGCAAATTTTATTAATGTAGAAATAGATTTTATCGTTGCAAAAAAATAGATTCGATTATTGTGAAATTCAAACAAGAAAAAGCATTCAAATTTGGCTTTTAAATTTAGAAAACACGATTTCACTAGATGTTTTATGAGAAAACAGTGAACAATTTTTTAAATAGTGAATAGAAAATAATTTATGCAGAAAAGAGAGTGAACAATTCTTTAAATAATGCTGAACAAAAAATAATTTTATGCTAAATGCTAGAAATAGTTTATGCAAAAAACAATGAACAATTTTTATGAGAAAACAATGAACAGTTTTAATTAATGCATAAAACAGATTTTATGAATGCAGTAAGCAGATTCGAATATATAGTAACCATGATGTGTAGAGAGCAAATTTTATTAATGTAGAAACAAATTTTATTTATGCAGAAAAACAGATTCAATTATTGTGAAATTCAAACATGAAAAAGAATTCAGATTTGGCTTTTAAATTTAGAAAACACGATTTCACTAGGTGTTTTATGAGAAAACAGTGAACAATTTTTTAAATAGTGAACAAAGAATAATTTATACAGAAAAGAGAGTGAACAATTTTTTAAATAATGCTGAACAGAGAATAATTTTATACAAATTCCTAGAAATAGTTTATTCAAAAAACAGTGAACAATTTTTTTGAGAAAATAATGAACAGTTTTAGTTAATGCAGAAAATAGATTTTATGAATACAGTAAACAGATTTGAATATACAGTAAACATGATGTGCAGAGAGCAAATTTTATTAATGTAGAAACAGATTTTTTCAATGCAAAAAAATAGATTCGATTATTGTGAAATTCAAATATGAAAAAGCATTTAGATTTGGCTTTTTAATTTAAAAAACAAAATTTCACTAGGTGTTTTATGAGAAAACAGTGAATAATTTTTTAAATAGTAAATAGAAAATAATTTATGCAGAAAAGAGAGTGAACAATTTTTTAAATAATGCTGAACAGAAAATAATTTATGCAAATTGCTAGAAATAGTTTATACAGAAAACAGTGAACAATTTTTATGAGAAAACAATGAACAATTTTAATTAATGCAGAAAACAGATTTTATGAATGCAGTAAGCAGATTCGAATATACAGTAAACATGATGTGCAGAGAGCAAATTTTATTAATGTAGAAACAATTTTTATCAATGTAGAAAAACAGATTCGATTATTGTGAAATTTAAACATGTCAAAGTATACAGATTTGGCTTTTAAATTTAGAGAACACAATTTCAGAAGGTGTTTTATGAGAAAACAGTAAACAATATCTAAACATGGGGTGCTACAACTCGCCAAGAAAAAAAGTTGCCAAAGAAACTTTCACATCATCAGCCAAACATTTAGATATACATAAAAAAAATGTTTCACATTCCTCTTAGAAACATTGCAAGTGAAGAACTTACATATCCTGTTGCGGTAAAGCTTAAGTTCTTCTTTATATCCGAGTGGTCCACTCTTTTTGCAATACTTATCAATCATTTGGCCATACGGTAATTCCGAACAGGATTGATAAAGTAACAATATGTAGTTTAAACTTCTTTCGGTGTGCCCATGGCTAAAAATGGAGTGGATTTTTCTTTTACATGTTGTTCTAATTTCTCATTGTAACCCCAATATTTTAACCAATTTGACCATAACGCTTCCGAGAAGTAAGAAATTGATGAGTGTGTTAAAAATGAATGAACAAAGGGTATGAGTGGCCTAAAAATTCATATTTTGAAAATAAAATCTCTATATTTTACAATGCTTCTATTTAAAAAAATAAAAACGGAAAAAAACTACTTATTTTTTATGTTTATGTTTATTTGTCGATTATCCCCAAAAAAAAAAAAAAAAGTTATAAGGAACTCGAGTTTACCAAGCTCGAGTTCCATATTACAAGGAACTCGAGCTTGGTGAGCTCAAGTACCATAGAAAAAAAATAACGACCATTTTATTTACAAAGAACTCGAGCTTGGTATGCTTGAGTATTGTGTTGCATGGAACTCGAGTTTACCAAGCTCGAGTACCACATTATTTTTTTTAATTGCACAAATTCCAGGTCAGCAGCGCCATAGTGGAATGAAACTAGGAACTCGAGTTTACTAAACTCGAGTACCGTTTAGAACTCGAGTTTAGTGAGCTCGAGTACATAAAAAGTGGTAGATTCCCATTTAGTTCCGAAACAATGCTTACTTGCTACAAATTTCTGAAAATGGTGGTATTTGGCCATTTTGCCAAAATGGCCAAATACCACCTTTTTTGGAAATTTTTAGCAAAAAAACATTGTTTCGAAAATAAATGGTAAACTACCACTTTTTCTAGAACTCGAGTTTCAGAAACTCGAGTTCCTCATCAGTTCTGCCACCGTGGCATTGCTGAGTTGGAATTTGTGCAATTAAAAAAAATTATGTGGTACTCGAGCTTGGTAAACTCGAGTACCATGCAACACAATACTTGAGTACACCAGGCTCGAGTACCTTTTATAAATAAAATGCAGAAAATTTTATTTCTACAGTACTCGAGTTTACCAAACTCGATTACCGTGTAATTTTTGTTTTTTTTTGTTTGGGGATAATAAAAAAATAAACATAAAGATAAAAATAAGTAGCTTTTTTATGTTTTTATTTATTTAAATAGAAGCATTGTATAATATAGAGATTTTAATTTCGAAATATGAATTTTATTTCTACATTAATTAAAATTGTTCATTGTTTTCTCATAAAAATTGTTCACTGTTTTCTGTATAAACTATTTCTACGATTTCGCATAAAATTATTTTCTGTTCAGCATTATTTAAGAAATTGTTCACTCTCTTTTTTGCATAAATTATTTTCTGTTCACTATTTAAAAAATTGTTCACTATTTTCTCATAAAACACTTAGTGAAATTGTGTTTTCTAAATTTAAACGCCAAATCTGAATGCTTTTTCATGTTTGAATTTCACAATAATCGAATATATTTTTCTGCATTGATAAAATCTGTTTCTATGTTAATAAAATTTTCTCTCTGCACATCATATTTACTGTATATTCAAATCTACTTACTGCATTCATAAAATTTGTTTTTTGCATTAATTAAAACTGTTCACTGTTTTCTCATAAAAATTGTTCACTGTTTTCTGCATAAACTATTTCTAGCATTCTGCATAAAATTATTTTCTATTCAACATTATTTAAAAAATTGTTTACTCTCTTTTATGTGTATATTATTCTCTGTTCACTATTTAAAAAATTGTTCGCTGTTTCCTCATAAAACACCTAGTTGAGAAATTTGATTTCGTTGAAAGTACAAAATAATGAAAATTCAATGGAAAAGTATGTACGTTAGATGTATAGATCGTATGAATTTGTTTAAAAATTTGAATTTGTTGAATGTACAAAACTGTGAAAACTTAAGGAAAATTGTGTACATTAGATGTACAGATAGTACGAATTTGTTGAAAAATTCGAATTCATTGAGTGTGTGAAATCATGAAAATTCAAATGAAAATTGAAGAACATACCAAATTGAGTAAACTTAATGGAAAATTAATTACATTAGATGTACAGATCATCCAAATTTGTTTCCAAATTTGAAGTCGTCAAATGTACAAAATCGTGAAAATTCAATTTAAAACTATGTACTAATGTACTAATCATCCTAATTTGATGAAAATTTCAAAATTGTTGAACGTACAAAATCGTGAAATCTTAATGGAAAATCGAAATTGTTGAATGTACCAAATCGTGAAAATTCAATGGAAAATTGTGTACATTAGATGTACAAATATTCTGGACTTGTTGAGAAATTTGATTTCGTTGAAAGTACAAAATCGTGAAAATTCAAGAGAAAATTGTGTACATTAGATGTACAGATCATTCGAATTTGTAAAAAACAAAATTTAGATGTGTAGATCGTTCGAATTTGTTGATTGTATAAAATCTTGAAAGTACAAAATAAAATTGTGTAAATTAGATTTATAGATAGTCTGAATTTGTTGAAAAGTTTGAATTCGTTAAATGTACAAAATCGTGAAAATTAAATGGAAAACTATGTACTAATGTATTGATCATCCGAATTTGTTGAAAAATTCGAAATCGTTGAATGAACAAAATCGTGTAAACTTAACAGTTAATGAACAGTTAATCTTTAGATTTGTAAAAGTTGAATGTACATAATCATCAGTTGTCAGACATTAACGACAACATTTTGTATTGCACAGAATGTGTAGACATTAACAACAACGTCTAATGTTCGTAGGTAGAATTTTTTGGAAATCATCATTACTTGAATCTGAGAAGTCTGAAATATCTCTTTCATCATCTAATGCAGTAACTTCATTAATAGACTTGATGGCTCACTCTTGCGCCTTCCCCTTTAGATGCTTCTTAGCTTTTTGGATTGCATGAAAACGGTCTAATCGCCTTTACATTTGATTGTTCTCTTGTTCAAGACGAGCAAGTATGTTGGCAGGTTCATCTCTAGCTAACTTGGCTGAGCATGCCTTAGGAACTCGTAACTCATGCCATTGACAATACACCTCCAACTCACACCTCTTCTCGTATAGGGTTAACCATGGTGGTTCTGCTACGGTGAACTCTATTACAGTGGTATCTGCACTTAGTTTTGTAGGTTTGTCGACTGTGATGTGCCCGACGCTTCCAAGACTCTCGTACGTGTATATTGGCATATTAAGGAAATCTGTGACCTTGGTGTTCTCTTTACTCTACTTCAGGTTCCATCTCTTTCTCTTTCTCTCTCTCTCTCTCTTGATTGATTGTTTTTGGCGGGTTGCATGTTTTTGGGTTTTTTGTTTTATGTTAAATCCTTGCTATCTCCTATCTGAATGAATTTTTGTGGATCCTTGTCTTTAAGTTTCATTCAATGTTTATTTTTGGAACTGGGTTTCTTGTTTTCATGTTGAATCTTCTTGAAAAGCGATGCTTTTAGGGATTGAGAGGAACTAGTGTATGCTTTAAGAGCTACATTTTCAGAGAGGGAGAGAGTTTTTTGGGTTGGTATAATATCCAGGAGTTTGTTTATGTCATGGATTTCTTGTCTCCATTTTCAGTAACTTTGCACCTTGTATCCAATTTCTGGACAATGTGGACAAAAGTCATTTAAGATGGTTTGATGTCTGCGTTATAAGGGGTAAAATAAAATTAACTGGAATGAGCTACATGGTGAAGAGGGTGGATGTA
>JARYZH020000737.1:0-75137 GCA_030021035.2 Notholithocarpus densiflorus
TGCAAGCCAAAGATTGTCATTAATCAGGAACATTACAGTAAAAGCACTTGTCAATGCATATGTGACGTAGTCAAGTGTTTATGGAGATTTCCTGGCGCCTACTAGTTTACCTTGCTGAGTTTGGCATGCCTTTTTTGTATATACACCGTTCAATTATGGACATATCTATGCTGTATGAAGTGAAGAAAAAATGAGGATATGCCCCATTAAAAGATTTAGGTCCTCAGTAAAATTTCTTTCCATGATCTTTGCATGTGTATCATTGTCAACTAGTAGAATAATAGAAGAGGTTTTTTCTTTTTTAAATACTTATGCGCAACAACTCTTGAATTGCGTTGGATGTATGTTGAGAGTCATTAATAATGCAGGAACATTTTGTTTCTTTTTAGAAGCGCAGACTATGCAGCAATTGTGTTCATTTGAGGCAGATCCTATCACCCATTAAGAAATTCTATCAACCATATTCAGGAAGGTTCTGATCCCTTAACATCTTTATCGAACAATTGGAATCTCTTGAGCTAACGACTCAGTTCATGATCCTCTATATTAGTACAAAAACTTGCAACAAAGTCTGCCAAATCTTTAGTTTCTCAACTTTCTCTGAATACCCTAAAATCCTTTATTTTCTTTTTCTATTATTTGGTCGATCTATCTAAAGCTCATTCTTTCTATGTAGAGAATATGGTTTGTATATGGTCATAGTCATTGAACAGTAATTGATGGGCTGATAAATATCACTCTCTCTGTTCCTCAAAGATTGTTTGCGTTTCCCATTTGTCCCCTTTGAATGTTTGTCAAATTGAAAAGTCAAGGCTGATCTTCTTTCTGTTTCTTGCATTCTCTGCTTGCCCAAGTCTTCTTATCCTCTGTTTTCATTGCTTTTAAAATTAAATTAATGGGGACAATGTTTTTAAAATCAGTAAATGAGGAAGTATGTTTTTCACATACAATCTCTTCAAAATGTTGACTTTTTCGTACGAGGAAAATATTTTGTAGCACGAAGGGAATATTACTGTTGTTGTTTAATTGTTTTTGCTCTTTGAGCAGTGATTATCCATCTTCTCTATGTTATTCAGGTATATGAGATGTGTAATGCTGGGGCTGTTATTCACAGTCATGGGATGGAGTCTTGTCTCATTACAATGATCAATCCTCTCTCCAAGGAATTTCGAGTAATCTTTTGAACGTTAGAAATTATTACTGGGAGTGAAAAATTCAATTCTTTCTTTTCCTTGTTTTTCTATGACTAATTTTTGTTTTTGTTTTCCCATTCATTTTCATTGATCAACTAATCAAATTGATATATTCTTTGTAGATTGCATTTGCATTTTGTTTGCCTTTGGTTTATTCTGACTTAGCCAAATAATTCGGAGGATTTTGGCAACATTGTTTTTGCAGAAATAAGACATTTATTTTAAGGAGTTCTGTAATCTCTCTGCTGTATTGAAAAGAGTGTTAATGATGTAATGGTCAATCAAAATGCTAATATTTATATTTTCTGGTTATTAATAAAAAAAATACAAATTTCAAGCAATGGATTGATATAGGTTTTGGACATTTATATTTTCGATATGAATAAAAATTTGGAGGGTGAGGTTATGGATTCAAGTCCCAAACTTACTGGTAAAGAAAAGACATTTATATTTTAGATATAAATTCAGGCATACACCTTGTTACATTTATCCCAATCTTCTAATGGATACAAGCCTTCATTTCCTACCTTGATATTTACTTTATAATTTTAATTTTTACTAATGCTAGTTTTGATATGTAAGAATTTAGTATGTTTTCCTCTTTCAAGTAAGATTGAGATTTGATTCTAAGCTCATATTTTGTGTACACATGATCTCATCGCCCTGTCACAATGTTGATTTTATGCATATAGTTACCAGTGATTTTCATTTTGCATATGCGGCATTGATGATTTATACCAATTGGATAAAGAAATTGCTTATGACTTCCATATGTTATTTTAATTATTGTCTGGGAATTGAAACTTGCATGTGTTCTTTGCTATCTTTCCATCTAGTATTTCAGTTGAATCTTTGAGGCACTGTTTACCAGTTGTGAGCTTTTCCCATAATTTTGCAGATAACTCATATGGAAATGATAAAAGGAATTTGTGGACATGGTTATCATGATGAGCTTGTGGTCCCTATTATTGAGAACACTGCCCATGAAGGGGAGCTCTTGGAATCTCTAACTGAAGCAGTACTTTTCTCTCTTTAAACTGAAGCTTCAAAACCATTTTAATAAATTGTGTAAACCACATTTTATGTTTTCGATTCATACTTTCTTGTATTTTATTGATGTCTTAGAAGTTTCTGATAAGTAATTTAGTTTGAAATTTCCTGCTGTCTAACAGTTAGATCTTTAATTAACTCCCTGTAATTGGTCATACTTGCTGGTCAAGACTGAGAATTTATTTGTCTTACAGATCAGAGCTTATCCCAAAACAACAGCTGTACTTGTACGCAACCATGGGGTGTTTATATGGGGAGACTCGTGGGTTAGTGCAAAGACTCAGGTCTGTCATAGCAAAAGGAAAATTCTTTAACCACATTGATTATGAATGTCCCAGACCTTTTGTTTAAATCTTCCTTTATTTATAGGTGAAAGATAAAACATTCCTGAAATTATAA
Organism: Notholithocarpus densiflorus; assembly: GCA_030021035.2. NCBI lineage: Eukaryota > Viridiplantae > Streptophyta > Magnoliopsida > Fagales > Fagaceae > Notholithocarpus > Notholithocarpus densiflorus. The sequence goes on from JARYZH020000737.1 coordinate 2,643, forward strand.
CATATTTCTCCACTTGCAGAGATGATTTCTGAATTCTTTTGGGAACACAAGCTTATTGACCCTTTCTAATGATTGGAATCATTAGGTTAGAATTATTGCAGATTTCATCAATGAACATGGAGCTTGGTCATGTTTGCCTTCCATGTTCCATGTGTTTTTGTTGTAATTCCAATAGTCTTATTGGATGTAACTCCCCTAAATGCTATGTAGGGGTGCTCACACGTTGGTTAGGCTCTCAACCTGAGCATGCTCGGGTTTGAGACTTTAACACTGGATGCTGATCAATATCATTAGGTAATTGACTGATGGTCTATTTTGGATTGATTGATGGGCCAGTCAGTTTCATTGGATACCGGCGAGGGAAGAACATACGGGCTACTGAACAAACCACCAACATGCTTTGATTTGTGCACAAATGAGATAATCATATCAACCAAGGTGAAAGTTGATGGAATAGAACTTGGCTGGATTCAGCAACAGTTGCTAGGAAATTGGTGGAGATCGTGTAAAAGCATGTTTGACAGGAAGGGGAGGCAACAGAGAGAGTGAGAGAGATGGGGGTAAATGGAAAGATAAGGATGGTTGGGAGGGACATGTGTCAAAAGATTAGAGGGGGTGGTGAAATCTCATGCACCCAATGAGATTAAGCCATGTTCACAGCAAACAACGCTAAAAGGATTGGTTGGATTAGATTCTTCAGTTCAAATTCCGACATCCGACAGAATTTTGGGTCTCACATTTAAGATTTGTTCCTGCTGACCCATTTAGTAAAACTTCCTAAAATCTATTGGGTTGGGTGGTTTTGTCAGGTGGGGCTAATTGTTGAGCACCCCTAATGTTATGTTAAGATGGATAATGTTATGTTAAGATGGATAAGTAGAAATAAATGGAATGATAGGATTTGAAATGAAGAAATCCAATTAAAGATAGAGGTGGCTTCTATTGATGAGGGAACAAAAAAATGGTAGAGGAAGACAAAAAATAACATTAAAAGAAGTAATTAAAAAGGACATGTTAATTAAGGAAGGAAGAAAGACTCTATTTTGTTAGATTTGATGGATTCTTGTACTATTTTTTTAGATTTGATGGATTCTTGTGCTTTGATAAAACATATTTGAACTAACTATGCTCGGTAACTGGCTCGATTACAACTAAGTTCTTAAATATCAGATCTTGACTGTTGAAAATTGGTAGTTATCATGTTCTTTTCCCCTAATTCATAAGTTGCTATAACAGGCTGAATGTTATCATTTTCTCTTTGATGCTGCTATCAAGCTTCATCAGTTGGGGTTGGATTGGTCTACTCCAAGTCATGGTCCCATTCGCAATGTCAGTGGATTTTGGGGATGCAGTGGGAATTTTAGCAGAGCACTGAAGACTGGGGCTTTGAGTTTGGATGACATGGTTGAACCTTCCCAAGTAAGTTTGGGATGCTCTCTCCGTCCAAGAAGGAATATTAGGATTAACAGTTTCCCAATACTGTTATCTTGCATTATGCTAGTAGCTCATTGAGGTGGGAGATTGTTTTCTTTCTTTCTTGGTATCATATATATTTTCATTTTAATCTCGTGCTATTTATTGTGCAGCACTGTGTGCTTCTTGACATTGAAGGGACAACAACTCCTGCATCTTTTGTTAGTGATGTTCTTTTCCCCTATGCCCATGATAATGTGGGAAAGCATTTAGCTGCCACATATGACAGTGAAGAAGCTCAAAATGATATCAATTTGCTGCGTTCTCAAGTAAGATTCTTTTGCTCTCATTTGTTATCTTCAACTTTGTGGTACTTATTCTTTTGCGATGTGGTGCACATGTTTTATAGGTTTCCCCACCATGTGTGCAGACCATGCATATATAGGAAAATGTATGCATTACATAGTTTGTGCTACTCCACCTTAATCTATGGTTGGTTCAATGAAATAATAATTTATTTACTTCTGGCTGATTTACTTTTCCTACCCCCCCCACCACAACCCAAAAATAAATAAAAAGAAAAACGAAAAGGAAAATCGTGGACCAAAAAATCTCAATGGATATAGTAGCATGTTTACCTAATTCCATATATTTGGTATTTCGCCAGTGCATGTGAATCTTTCTCATGCTGAGAGAGAGAGAGAGTATGGGGTCACTAGTGATTATTTTTTATGAATGTATATTTGATGCTGGGCCAAAAAAAAAAAAAAAATAGCAAATATTAGATCAACTTTTGTCAATGGTTTCAGCAATTTTGGCTTTTCTTGGGCAGGTTCAAATTGATATGGAACAAGGTGTTATTGGTGCTGTGCCAATCCCGCTAGATCATGTTGGGAAAGAGTTGGTGATTGCATCTCTGGTTGCTAATGTGACAGCGATGATTAGGGCTGATAGGAAAGTCACTTCCCTGAAACAACTGCAGGTAAGTTTACTCTAGGTGTAATCTTACGGGTCTCTCTTTTGAACCTAGATTGTGTTCTCAACATGTTACTACATGTCCAGGGTCATATTTGGAGAACTGGATTCCAAAGCAATGAGTTTGTGGCTATTGTATTTGATGATGTAGCAGAAGCTCTTGCGAGGTGGCATGCTTCAGGCACAAAGGTGCATCCTGACTAATGAAACTTCTCCTGAATCTAGCATTCTAGTAAGAATACCCAAAATTTGTTGTTGAACGGTTTTGACTCCTACAATGATTGTAAATTACGTGTCTCCATTAATTCACTTATCAGATTCATTGACTCCAAAAACAGTACTTTTTTTTTGAAGTGAAAATCATACGATATCCTTGTTTGTTTAATAATGAAACAAGTGTCAATATATATATATATATATATATATATATTTGACTTCATTTTCACTTTAGCACTTTGCTGTTCTTCACCATCAGATACATAGAGCTGGTGCTTGTGCTTGAGAACATGCTAATGCTACTGGTGACTTATAATGCCCTTGTTGGGGTTTCTTGAATACAATCTGAGCTACACTCACTAAGTTATTTCTGTTGTTTATAAAAGCTGATTATTTACCTCCAGAAAAGTTTTTTCTTTGGTGTTCTAAATTTTAAGCTGCTAATATACTACACATCATTAAATGTGAGGATAACTATTGTTTCTCTCTCTTGTTTAAGGTGTACATATACTCTAGTGTTATTAGGGAGGCTCAACAGCTTCTATTTGCCAATTCTAACTATGGTGACTTGAAAAAATACTTATGTGGATTCTTTGATACCACAGTGGGGTATGTTTTCTTAATGCATCTTCCTGTTTTCAGATATTGATTTTTTTGTTTGTTCGTAATTGAATAAAGTTCATCTCATAACCTTATGTGCAGAAACAAAAAAGAGACTCGTAGTTACGTTGAGATTTTGAAAACAGTGGGAATAGATAGGCCTGCAGACATGTTATTTGTGACAGATGATTTCCGAGAAGCTGTGGCTGCAGCTGCTGCAGGTAATGAGTTGCTTGTGGCTTTAAAATTTACTTTCATACTTGTGCTCTGTGGCAAATTGTACTTATTTATATTGAGTTTGCCTGTCTTACTTTATTAGTATGAGACTTGAAAGTTGTAGATCAAGATTGCAAATTCACCTGGTTTTAAGTTTTAACGGGTTGGGGTTTGGCACAGTGTGAGTAATTATTTTATTTTATTTTATTTTTTTAATTGTTCTCCTTTTGGAAGTACTCTGTATATTATTTTTTTCTACATACTTTTGCTTAATATTAAGCAAAAGTATGTAGAAAATTCTTATTCTAAATTTTGATTTTTTAAAATAAAAAATTCAGCAGTTTATTTTGTATTAAATAAGGGTTCTCAATATAACTCACTTGATAATATGAGTTCTAGTTTTGATGAGAGAACTTATTCAAGTAGAGATATATTAGGTATAGCTTTCGTTATATATTACTCTTCATCCAGTTTTATTTTATTTTTAAATCATCGTTGAGAATCACTAAACAGTATCTTTGTTTTACACTATGTTTCAGGTTTGGAAGTGATACTGTCCATCCGACCTGGAAATGGATCTCTGCCACAGAATCATGGGTTCAGAACAATTGAATCGTTGCTGGAAATCCAGCACTGATATAGTGTATTTTATAAAACAATAAATCCGCCTGTAATTTTTGCCTTAAAAATTTATATGTATCTCATAAAAAAAAAAAAAATTTATGTACTTGTAAATCAGATAGACGAAATCTGCTTGCTATTCTCTTGTATATCTATAATCTATATCTATATAAAAAATGAGAGTTTGAGTGGTATTGTTTTGCACATAGATGGCGCTTTTGTTGAGTTATTTTGGAATTTTATTTCCAAATAACATTAAATATAAAAAATTTAGTTAGTTGTCGCGTTTCAAAATAATGTTGAAGCTAGCATCTGGTCTCTAAGGCTTCGAGTTAGATCTTCAGTTTTTAGGGCTCGATTTGTAATGGAGGAAGGCGATGTGGAAGAAAATCCACGTGGAACTTGAGTTTATAAGACTCGGAGTTTCACTTTTAAGACAGTTTGAAGACTCGAGGTTTTGCTTCTTCTTCTTCCTACGGTTCGAAGTTCTTCTTCCATCTGGTCAGACCACCCGACGTTTGTCGGATCGTTCTTGTTCTTAGATCGGATGGTTGAAGACCACCCGACGTTCAATCGGATGCGTTCGTCTTCTCTGTCGTCTCTATACACCCGAGTCGTTCTTCGTCGGATCGTTGAAGACACGCGACGTTCAATCGGATCGTTCCAGCACTTGTCGGATCGTTCGTCTTCTCTATTTGTCTCTGTACACCCGACATTAGATGCATTGCGTTAGTCTTTGTTCTTCGTCGGTCGTTCCTTGTCATTCTTCACATTCTTCTTTAGGTGTGAGGTTCTTCAAGTACCAAAATCGATCTTAGAGACTTCGTTTTGCTTTGAACTTCAGTCTCTTTCGAGATCTATACAAGCATAATACTTCAACTCACCAATTAAATCGAGTCTTTGAGACTCGAGTTTTAGATTAATCGAGTTTGTAAAACTCGGGTCTCTAGTTACAATTTTATTCGGCCGCACTTTAACTTATGATATTCTTTTCTTCTCCCTCTGCTAGTTTGCAAATTCCCTCGGGATTATTTTGGTTTTGTTACTCAGTTAATACCACTGAGAATTTTTAACTATTTTATAGATAGAGAGAGAGAGAGTTTGGTCTTTGGTGATACTGTGAGAGCAGAGAGAGAGAACGTGAAGAGTGAGTGGATTATATTATAGGGAAAAAAAATGGTGATTGGACGTGATTTGATATGTGAAAAGTTTAACTAATAGAACTTTAATTACTTTATTACCCCTAAGTATATGCATAGTACAAAGCATTGTGAGGTATTTTTTGGTCTTTTTGTCTCATACTTACTCCAGCGACTCCTAAATCCCAATGATCCCGCGGAAGATGGTTTTATTTGGTCTTATTTTTTTTTAATTTTTGACTTGAAAACAAACACAACTTCTCCTAATATTTTTTTATTGAATATAAATTTGACAAATTTATTGTTGGATTATATTTCTTTAGTCAATATAGTATGTGGTGCAATAGGTTATGAAGTCACTTTTTTACCTCTAAAAGCATTTATAAATTACATAAACTTTAAGTTTCTTGGTCTTTTCATTTTGGTATTTCCTTTGAGACTTCGGCAACCTCTCTTGCTCATCTACTCTCAATTGTTTGTCTCTTGCGTTCGACTAACTCATTTTCTTTCAACAACGAAGGTATTTTTATTTTTGTTTTCCTTCATCATTATTTGTTAAATTAGTATATGCCATTGCGTTTTGTAGTTGAGAAAGTCATTTAGCAATTAAGATTGTTTAATTTACCCTCGCGTCGTTTCTTCATGATAATAGTCTGTGCCCAGAAGTTTGTAGAATTTAACTTTCTTTCTTAAAAAAATTATGTAGAATTTAACTTTCTTTCTTTATTTTTCTAAGGAAGAGAAATTAAGAAGTTTTTAGAGAGTTTTAGTGCTATTCAAGAACACAAGTAGTGTTTTTATGTTATAATTATGTGGGACCTTCAAATTAAATATTTGAATGGCCATGAGAAAGAGAAAGGCTTGAAAGCCTGTGAATTGTGATGACAAAACTGTGTTTCAAGTGGACCTATTAAGCTTTGTTTTGTTCGGGAATAAGCCGAAAATGTGGAATTGGCAAAATGGCATATCATAAATCTATACATACATACATATATATATATATATATATATATTAATAGCCAAAAATTCAGAGAAAATCCAATTAGATTTCAATTGGATTCACAATTTTGCGTCACGTATCTCATTTAATTTTAAATTTTGTGCGAAATGAATTATTAAGTGTAAAAGTCGAAGAGTCCAAATCCAATTAGATTCTAAATTGGATTTCAATTGGAGTCCAATTTTCCATCACGTGTCCATCTAAGTTTTTAATTTTTGTGACAAATGAATTATTAGGTGCAAAAAGTAAAGTCTAAAACCAATTAAATTCTAAATCATATATGTGGGGGAAGATCCACCCGCAGTCTGTTTGTCCGCTTTGGGGCCGAAGGACCTGTACGGCTTTGTTCTTTGCAAGCGACATGAGCAGTTTTTGAGACCTGCTCCCACATCGAAGAAAGATGCACTCCATTCATGCCTTATAAGCCTTAGCTGAAGGCAAGAGTAGACCACTACTACACACACACACACACTATGGTAGAGGCGTGCCCTTCGGGGTAACAAAATCATGCGGTTGGAGCAAGTCTCAAAAATTGCCACCCAAAGTGAACAATACCTTTGATGGGCACTACCCTCAAAAGCGCCTTTTTGTGGGGGAAGATCCACCCGCAGTCTGTTTGTCTCACTTTGGGGCCGAAGGACCCGCATGGCTTTGTTCTTTGCAAGCGACATGAGTAGTTTTTGAGACTTGCTCTCACATCGAATAAAGATGCGCCCCACTCATGCCTTATAAGCCATGTGTAGTAGTGATACACTCTTACCTTCAGCTAAGGCTTATAAGGCATGAGTGGGGTGCATCATTCTTCGATGTGGGAGCAAGTCTCAAAAACTGCTCATGTTGCTTGCAAAGAACAAAGCCATGCGAGTCCTTCGGCCCCAAAGCGAACAAACAGACTGCGGGTGGATCTTCCCCCACAATATATATATATTTATATATTTATATAAATTGTTTGCTTATTGATTATGAATTAAAAAACAAATTGAAATTAACATTTAGAATAATAAACGTAAAAATAACATTTCCTAAGGGACCAATCCCTTCACCAAAATAACTTGGAAAAGAGTTTGCCAAAGACCATCTTGCTAAGACATGTGTAGCTTTGTTAGCATTCCTATACACCCAATTAAACTCTAGCCAGCCAAATCTTGCACAACAAAATTAATAGTTCTCTAGTGCACTAATTTGGATTTATTGGTCACTACCTCAACTCAATTTTTGGAATTACCCTTAATTACCACATTCTATAGCTACTTTTGACCTGCTAATTCCACTGCCCACAAAAAAGCTTTGGCTTCCACTTGAATAGGGACCTTAGTATTCACTTCTTTTGAGAAGGCGAATAAGCTACACTATAAGCCACATTCCATGGGTGCATGTAGGAGCTATGCTTCATACGTGATTTTGATATCAAGTTCAACATGACATAAAATGACCATGAATGACAACACATAGGAGAAAAAGTTTTGTCTTAAAAAATTTAAAACTTAGAGCTTGCCTTGAACTATGGACAATGACAATGCCTCAAGAGTCAAGGTTAAGTTATGTACATTTGATTTGCGAAGCTTAAGGCAAAAATACAATTATCAAATGACATGCACCCACTATTATCCTCTGGCTCACAAATCAAACTTTAAAATATCTTCTCTCTCAACCATGACATTCACCCACTATTATATTACGCTATATGATTCTCATATGAAATATTTCCAGATTCATTCATACGTGAGTCTTCCAAACCAAAATTCGCTCATGAATTAAGACAAATAAATAGCCTTCGTTGAGAGCTTTCATTTGTTCCACTATATTTTCTGCTATATGATGCCATTGTTTCTAGCAATGCTTAGCTTCATTAAAAGTCACACATAACTAAGTATATACTTTGAAGAGCATTACAAACTATGAAAAAAAAACAAAAAAACCTATTATAAAAGCTCGTAAACTAAACAAATTTGTCTAATAATGGGCTGAATTTATAATTTTCCTATTTTTTTGGTTTGTTTGTTTTTGGATATGATGTTTTCAAAGATAAGTAACAACACTCATATGGAATGCTATATCTTAGCTATTGATGAATATTTACCGCTTTTGAGTGCCATCCCCCATATTGGATCTAAGTAAATACTATCTCTCTATATTTACCTATTGAGAAACTAAATATATTTTAAATTTATAATCGATAAATCTCATCTACCTAACTGTATAAAAAACTTATATTAAAGTCTGGTCATTGTTACTATTTTTTTTTTTTGAGAAGCGGTCATTGTTACTAATTGTATAACTAAATTCAACTATATATTTTTTCATTATAGATCTTATCTCATGCAATATGAAAAATTTCAAGAAATACCACTTTCAACTTAGTGTCTCCAAAAAAAAGTCATGTACATTGGACTTGGAAGAAAAAGAACTATTGGTCTTGCCCAATCATACCCTTATATTCTTACCACAAATAATTGGATTACTGGCTTTGTTTATTGTTAAGATGCAACCCAAAACAAAAAAGGCATACGACAACAACAAAATTAATAATAAATAAAATCTCCAAATAGCATTATAATGAAGTATTGTTTCCAAAAGCCATATTTTTCAAATTCGTATGGTTGCTTATTTTAATCCTCATACGGGATTTAAGTTTCATTTATACATTTGAATATTGATATTGTTAAATTCAATGGTTAGTTATTAAGCAAAAGAGTTGTTAACTGTAAAAAAAATATGTGAGAAAAGGAATTGACAATGTTTCATAAGTCAATGAATATGAATAGAAAAGGGGCAGCAAGTTTACTTACAAATCTGTTTGTTGTGCATTGGGGGGTTGCCGGTGTGTTGTTAAGAGTTGTTTGCTGATGGTAGCAAGTGGTTAGGGGTTGAGATTATACTTAGAGAAACATTTAAGAGAGAGAGAGAGAGGAGCTTGAGAGTCTACATAGAAGTGTCAAGCTGAAATATTCTTGTTTGGGTTATTTTTGTGGTCTTCTTGGTTTTTGTATTAGGTGTTAATGTATTATTTATTTTGGCACAAAAATTTCAAAAATTTAGATGGGATATATGGGGCAAAATTGAGAATCCAATTAAAATGGGAGAGAACTAAAGAATAACAAATGGGAGAGGAGCCCACCTCTTTCATCGGTATAAAAATTGTAGTCTCTTTGGTTTTCACAATTTGGCAGCAAAATCAAGAAAACTTTTAATTATACAGTAACTCACTTGACCCCCCAGGAACGAAATTGAAGAAAATGGGAACCGCCTCCCAAGATCCTCGTCTAATCTAAAGATCTGAAATCTCTCTTGGGTCTGGGACCTGAGCAGAAATGGCGAAACCTGCCTAACCGGAAAATACCCAAGTGTGAGGGGACGAAGGGGCCTCACCATGGGACACCAAAGGAAAGGGAGAGCCGGGCACTCCATGACCCCCTGTGACTCACCTTGTGCAGAACCAGAAGAACTCTCGCCCTCAAAGGGGCTAGGAGTATGCTCCCTCCTTTTTCGAGAGGAAGAGGAAGCCATAGAGCAGCAAGTACACTAGAAATAGGAAAGTTGAGAGAATAAAGAACCTGGGAATGGAAAACAAAGAAGCAAATTAACCGAGAGGAAGGAGATAAGCTTGAGAATGGAAGACTCTGGGAAGTAAAAGAAAAAATATGAAATGATTGCAATAATGGCACCAAAACCGGTTGGAGAAGACGATGTATGGAAAGACGCGCCAGTTGCCAAAATTTAATTTCAAAGAAGAGAGTTATTAGCAGTTATTACTGGGAGTTACGGGAAACGTAAAAAGTGGGTAGAGGAAGTTTTCACTCCAAAATTCAACTGTCACGTCCCGTGCAAAAAGGAGTTACAAAAGAAGGGAGCGCAACATGCAAAGAAGACCAGGATACCCAAAAGCAATGGGAAAGTTAGGATCTTGAAGGAAGGTAAAGGGGAACCCCGAGGATAATTAAAATAGTGAAGAGGGAAGTCCTACAAAAACTAAAATTCTAAATTACTCACGCGTGGGCTGCAGGCAACCCACGAGCTCGGGGGGCTAAATGTTGAGGTCTAAAAAATCATAACACCAAGGCCTAGAGAAATAGCACAATGGGCCAATCCCATGGCAAGCCCAAAAGACTTGAAGCCTAAAATCCATGAAGGGACAAGCCTTAGAGCCCATGAAACAAAGGGAAGAAAGAAAAAGGCCCATCCCGCCAAGATCAGGATCCTCAGGACGCGCAACACAGTTGAAGTGGGATTAAGACAACTCAAAATGGGTGCCACGAAACACAAGAAACGAAGGGCAGATATGTACTTCTCAAGCACCCAGTGATGTAGCAAAGAACCAGAAGGCTTGGAAAGCAACAACTTGTGAACAAAAGGCTAGTACCTCGGGGAACCCAGGAAGAAGAACCATAAAGGGAAGTAGCTGGGAAAACCTTCAACTTGGCAGGGATGGATTCAGCTCACTTAGGAAAAATAACAAAAAGGGAAGGACAGCCAAAAGCTGAGTCTAAAAGGTAAGAAGCCTTGAAAGAAGAGAGATTGAAGGTCAGCTCCCCAAGGACACCCCGAAATGGAAAGTCAGCAAGTGGCTTTTAGGGAAACAACACCAAAAGAGGAAAACTATGAGAAATAGGGAAAGAACCAACCATCAAAATGGCTGGCATAACAGGGGCTCTGGTACCCAGGGAGCCAAGGGGGAGAATCAATGGTACCCCGAACCCTAGAATGACACTATAAAAGAAGGGAAGCAGCCAACATTGGAGGGACATTCAGCAATAAGAAATCATAACAGAATCATTGAGAAAACATTGTCTAAAACTCAAAGAAAGTAGAAAAACAGCGCCCGGTATCCCAGAACATCCACTATAGAATATACTTGGATTCAGACGGATTCAAACTTTGCAAGTCTTAAAGGCTTAGATAGGCATCTAAGTCTGTAATTTTTGAGCTTATTTGGACCTTGTAACACATCTTAGTGAGCACATTGTAATTCACAATTAAGAAAAATAATGAAATATTTTATACTAATTTGAGGATCTTTAACAATTATTTTGTGTGTTTCTTTATTACATTGTCTTCCTTTACTGTTTCTTGCTATTCATATACCTATATTCTTGCTTGCTAGTATGTACGTATTGTAGGATCCTTGCTCTGTGCGCCACTTGGTTTGAAAAACAGCCCATTTTGCTGCAATAAACCAAGCCCAGTCCCTTCAAACTACAACAACAAGGCCTAAGGTCCTTGCTTCAGCTTGGGCCTAGGCACTGTCCAAAAAGGGACCCTCACACCCTTATACCTGGGTGTTTTTTAGCCAGTCTGGGTTTGCTAGTTCTACCTAGGCTCCAGATCCGAGGGAAATTTTAGACCTTCAGATTAGGCGAGGATCCCACGAGGCGGTTCCCATCTTTTTCGACTTCGTCCCGGGGAAGATTACTAGTTAGTCCAGTTGGGTGGAGACAGAGCTTTCTGATGGTAAATTTGTCAGTTGCTTGGGGCGCGCAGGGATCCTGAAATCAGTAGCAATTTCCAAGAATCTTGAAGCTTTTAAGGACGCCAAGGGCCTTAGACACTTAATGCGCCGCTGGTGTCCTTCTCTCCACACTTTCTTCTTTTTTGTTGGTAAGCTCACCATCACTTTGGAGAATGTGGTTAATAATTTTCTCCTCCCAGTGTTTGGTGATGAGAATCCCTTTGATATCAGCCTTTTCAGTGAGGATCTCGAGGTTGAAGACAAGCTTTTTAGTCACTTCGGCGGGCGTACGGCCTCTCCCGGGGGGAAACCGGCCAAAATGGGTAAGTGGGTCTTGAACCTTTCTGGAGAGAAAAACAAGGCAGTTAGGCAAGGTAGGTTCCTGACACTCTGGCTCAATAAGTTTTTATTCAGTGAGTTCCCTAGATACGGGATTAAGTCTATTTTCTTTCCTCTGGCAATCAAGTTGGCCCGGGGTGCTCAGTATCCTTTAGCCCCCATGTTCTTAGGCCATGTTTAGTCTCAATTGGATCTGCTTCATGGGGATGAGGTTGAGGGCAACTCCTGCTATACTATCACTTCTTCCTTCCACTGTGCTATCCTTCAGGGGTTCATGTGGGATTGGTCTTCCGTCACTTTGGCTAAGTGTAGGAATTTAAAGTATATGAAGGATAAGTTCCAGGGATACCCAGACGTGATCAAAGGGCTGTGTGGCAATTCTACTGACAGTCATCCTATCATTTTTCGCTGGTCTAATTTGAAGGGGGGCAACCTCAATTTGGTGGAATTGTTTGATCAAGCAAGGCATTTAAGTTGGCATTCTCCCCGAGAGTTCAGTCCTGGGTTCGCCTGTGATTCTATGTTGGCTTCTTTCCTTAACTCCCCAAGGAATACCTTTGATTTGCGTCGGGGAGATGAGGGCAGTTTGGCATACTTAGCTTACATCAGCCCCTCGTGGCTTCCAGTACCTTCATCAAGTGGTCCAACGTTCACTCACTATTCAGCACACTTGGTACTTAGACAATTTGGTTTTGATCAGGACATCCCGCCGGTATTCAAGGAGGTAGTGCCTTCTCTCCCTTCCCTGGATCCGTTTCTAAGGTCCTAGGCTTTTTCTTACTGGTCACGGAGGAGCCCTCAATTTGTGGTGCCAAACTCCCAGCGAGGAGTCTTTGCTTCCAGTAGCTTTGCTGGTTATTGGAGAAGAGTTCAGAAGTCCTTCTTAAATTTTGTTGGTTTCGGTAAGATTGGGAGGACTCTTGATCCTACTCTTTTCTCTACTCATACCTTTAACAAGCGTTTGGCACTCCCCACTGCTGGCATTGTGTCTGCTGCCATAAGTAGCAAAACAGGATTTGTGGAGTGGCATGCCTCTAGGGGTGGTTGGGTATGTCATACGAATGATTTTCCTGATGCTTAGTCAGGGTGTGACCTTATTGTGGGTGCTTCTTCTGGTGTGCCAATCAAGAGAGGGGTGGTAGAGGTAATTGGTGCTGCCACTCCTGTGGGCAAAGGTAGGGAGAAGAAAATCAAATAGGAAGTTGTCAAAAGAGCTAAGATTGAGGAAAGCGTTGAGGGTACTGAGGCTGGCCCTGAGACTAAGAAGAGGAAAACTACTAAGTCTCGCAAGCAGCTAGTTATTTTTGAGGAGCTTAAGAGAGTGGACCCCTCTACAGTTGGAAAGGAAGTTGGCCATCCTTTAATCCCAAAGAACAGAGTGAAAACTAAGGTAGAGTCTTCTATCTTTCAGGTTCCTGTGAGTTCCTCAGCCCATGGTTCTTCGGGGTTTGACATCACACTCGTCTCCCTTAAGACCCTTTGGGCGTACCCGTAGTAGACAAAAGACTATTAAAGAATCTGTAGAGAGAGAGAGAAGGGCAAGGCCTCTTTCCTTCTTCTCTCTTTCTTTTTTTTGCATCTGGCCATCTTGGCTTGCTGTTCTTGTTGTGTCTCACTTTTCTCTTTTCTTTAACTGATGAATGGTCACTCCTTTTTTTTTGTAGTCTAAGCGCAAATCAAACCCCAATGGAGGTAAAAGCCAATCCTCTGGTGATGATGTGGTATGACCCTCTTTCACTTGTGCCCTTTTATTGTTTGCTTTCTTTCCCTTTTCTAGTGCTGCGTACATATATTTATTTATTTATTTATTTTATGTCTGCCACATACTCCTTCTTGCTCCTCTTTTCTTTTGCAGGTCAAGGTGCCTCCTCCTGCAGCTGGTGGTGCCTTAGTGAAAGAAGTTATGGTAGCTCAGCCTGCTGCTGCCTTAAGTGTGGATAAGGAGCCCCCTAGTGGTGGCATAGTTGAGGAAGCTAGGCAGGTAGTGAAGGATGCCTAGCCCATTTCACCTTCTGCTTTCTTGGCCGTCTAAGACCCTGAAACTTTTCAGCCTCCTGTCCCCTAAGAGCCTAAGCCCGTGCAAACCCCTAGTCCAACTAAAACTGTGACACTTGAGCCCACTACTAAGTTTGCGTTGGGCAAGGAGTCTTTAGGAGGTGCGTCCTTATCTACTCGAGCAGGTAAGCCTCATCCATTCTTTATTAGCACCTATTCTTATTTCCCTTATCCTTTCTTCCTAAAGGTTCTTGTTCCTTTTCCCCTTTGTTTCTTTTAGGTCAAACCAGCGCCCAATCTGCCCTTGAAGCTGCTCCTTCCTTGGAGTCAGAGGCTTCTGAAGGTGTGTACTACCCGCCATCATTATTCTTCTCCCCTTTTCAGTTCTTTTTTTTTTCTTTCTTTCTATACTTCTTTTATGGCGAGTCCCCCGGTGTCCCTCCCTTCCTTTAGCACTTTTGCCAAGGTTTCTTCACCTTTCTTTCAACGTACTTTATGCCCTTTCACAGAGTCTTCTGAAAGGTCAGAAAGGCGGGAGGAGGAGCTTTCGTTGATGGTTGAAGTGGCTGCCTAAGCTCAAAAGGAAGCTCTACCACAGGGGAATGGTACTGGTTTTTTTTTTTCCTTCTATCTTTACTCCTTCCTTTCTCTCTCCCCCTTTTTTTGACTCTGTTTGCTTTCACAGGTGCTGACACAGGTGCTAAGGATCCTAAGCCTGCAGTTACTAAAGAAGCTAAGGAACCTGTTCCCACTGTCTAGGTTGTTGAAGCTCAGACAGGGATTCCCCAGACTATTCAAAGGGTTGGAAGTCCTCCAGCTCCTAAAGGTGGAGACACAACAATAAAGGAGGCCCCCGAGATGGCTATCTCAAATCCTAGCTCAAGGCTCCTTGCTTTTCTGGCCCACTTTGATTCTCTAGAGTTCAACAGTCTTCCTACAAGCCACTTCCATCGCTTTGGGCCTCCCTTTGGTAGCTTCATGCACTTCTCTGTGCCTGTTGAGGGCTTGCCACTCTTGGAGGGGCTACTCAAAGCCCATGGGGACTTCACCAGTGGGTTCAGGGGAATCGTATTCTTGGGCAACATCCTGATGGAGCTCTTGTGCGCCGTGCTGATTTCTCTGAGGGACTCCTCTCCTGATTCCCTCTCCGAGGAGAGACTTTTGGAGTGGAGATGAGTGGTGCAGGATCTTATGGAAGTCAAGTTCAATTTGTCTTTTTTGCTGGATTACCTGTGGTCCTTAGCTTACATGCTGTTCTAGAGGAAGGTTTCTAAGGACCTTGACATTGAGATTGCTGCTGCTGAGGAGGCCCTGGCTCGTGCTCACAAGGCATTGCAAGATCTGAAAGTTAAGAAGTAGCTAGTTCTTTCTTCATCAACTGTTCCTGCAATTTCCTCAGGAGGCTCTTTGCTGACCGACCTTATTCCTTAGTTCCTCTTTCTTTTTCTTTCTTTGAATAACTCAGGGTGTATAAGTTTATTTCCTCCATTGTTTTGTTTTTTTCAGACAATTCGAGGTGTTTAAATTTTTTTTTTTAAAGTAGCTACTTCTGACTGCTTTCTTTATGATATATATGGATCTGTGCTTTATGCATTTTTTTTTCTTTCTGTTTTCTCTCTCTCTCTCTCTCTCTCTCTCTTGTTTTTTTTTTGTATTGAGTCTTGGACCATGGCTCCTACAAATTCTTGTGGTAGGTCTTGGAATAGGTACCCTTGTGGTTGTGTTCCTGCGCAGGTACTAAGCTAGGTACATTGGATGCTGTATTATTCTTTTTTTTTTCCAAGTCCTAGGTCATGAACCAGGAGGACCTATTTTAGGGGAAGTACTAGGCTGGGTACCCCGGGGCACTCATTCTTGCTCGAAGTCCCAGACCATGTACTTGGACTGATTGTGGTGTGAGTCCTAGGTCATGCGTTAAGATTTCATCCTTCTTCCTTTTTTTTTTTTTTTTTTTTTTGCGCTAACCCAGGTACCTCTCCTAGAGTTGGCCACATTTGGGCTGAGCCATGTAATATTATGCAATCATACATCTTACTTGAAGCTCCATTTTTTTTTGAAAAGATTCCATCACAGTTACTAAGATAAGGAACATAGGATAATTGTCAAAAAGATAGTAAGGATCTTAGAGTGTCCTTCTATCATGGATTCTAAAAAAAGATGACTACATAAAGTTCTTTGCAAAAAACAACATGGCAAAACACAGAGAGTGAGGATTTTCAGTATCACCCAGAGTACATCTGTCAGGTGGGCACTCCATTTTCCCCCATACTCATGTTTCATTTTCTTGAGGATTTTCAATATCACCCTTTTGGTAGCCTCGGCCTAGCCATTTCCTTGTGGATAATATGGTGTGGACCTCCCATGCTTGATGTGATACGCCTCGGTCAGGTCCCTCATATGCTTATTTATGAATGGTGTACCATTGTCACTGATCAGTCTCCTTGGGATCCTAAAGCGTGTAATGATATGTTCTCGGATGAAGTTTGCCACGGCTGTTCCGGTGGCCTTCTTCAAAGGGATGGCTTCTACCCATTTTGTAAAATATTTGGTGGTTGCTAAGATCCATATATGGCCATTAGAATGGGGATTTATGGGTCCTATAAGATCGAGCCCCCAAGTATGGAAAGGCCATGGTGTGGTCATATCTTGCAGCACATCTGGGTGAGTATGTATTGCATCTCTAAGTACTTGGCATGCATGACACATTTTAACCAGCTTCTTGGAGTTCTTTTTCATTGTAGGCCAATAGTGCCCCAACTACAACAACTGCCTGTAAAGCCTTCTTTTCCCTGGGTAACTTCTACAATCACCGGAGTGGACTTCTCTGACTGCTTCTCTGGCCTCCCAAGGCCCCAGGCATCTTAGGGGATCCCCGCCGTACCCCTTTTTAAACAAGATTCCATTTTGCAAGAAGTATCTAAAGGCAAGTTTCTTGAGCTAGTGAGCCAGTGTCCTGTCAGTTGGTAGGATCCCTTGAGCCAAGTATTCCATAAATGGGGTCCTCCAATCTTCTGTCACGAATACGGCATAACTTTCTTCTTTGTCCATTGAAAGTCGACACTTTTGACATTCCTCCTGTACAATTGTAGCCTCTTTGTTCATATTTGGCCAGTAATACCCCATGCGCTGCATCCTTTTGTATAGGCTGATTTTTTCTGCAATCCCACAAACCTGGCTGTACAGTTCTTCTAATCTCAGCTTCCCTTCTTTTTCATTGATACATTTGGACAGGATCCCTCCGGGCAGCCTCCTGTACAACTCTCCTTCTATCAAAGGGTAATCTTTTAGTTCCTTGATACTTCCTTCATGCCCCAACTTTCCTATCTTTCCTTTTACCTCATCTCTCCAATCTTTCTGTTTTGATTCTTCAAGGAACATCCTTTTGAGGATCCCTATGATGGAATGTTCCTGCTTGCTTACCTTTATCAAAGTACTTTTTCCTTTAAATGGTATCTGGGATCCTAGGGTGGCTAGTGCATCAGCAAACTTGTTTTCGCTTCTTTGGGTGTATTCCACACTGAAGGTTTGGAATTTTTTGCTCCAACTTCTGTGCCCAAGTTCTGTAGGCTGCCAAACTTTGTTCTCTTAGTGCAAAGTCACCCTTTACTTGGGAGACTACGAGGTTGGAGTCTCCCAAAACCTTCATATGTTTTACCCCTATGCTGAGTGCTATGTCCAGTCCAGTCAAGGTATGCCTCGTACTTAGCAGCATTATTTGAACAGAGAAACTCAAGCTTGAAGGATAATGGCATGGTATCCCCATCTTCGCAACTTAACACAATTCCCAAGCCATTTGAAGTTGTCGTTGCTGACCCGTCAAATCTCATGGTCCATTTTTTTCCTGAGAGTTCTACTACTTCCACCTCTCCGGGGATCTCCTTGCTTAGTGATCACTCTTCTTCCCCTAGGAACTGGGCTAGCAGATTTGCTATGGCTTGGCTTTTGACAGCCTTGGGGGTCCTCAGACCGATGTCATATTGAGAGAGCAAAACCAGCCACTGTGCTATTCTTCCCTTTAGGAGAGGCTGGTGAAGGAGTGCTTTTATGGGATGAGACTTGGTCACTAGGAGGATCTGGTGGGCTGAGAAGTACCGTTTTAGCCTTTGGGATCCATACATAACCACCAGACATGCCCTTTCTATCCTGGGGTACCTGGTCTTTGTATCTTTTAGTGTCCTGCTCACATAATAAATGGGTTGCTCATTCCCATCATCATCTTCCTATGCTAGCAGGGCTCCTATAGCTTGGGAATTTGATGCTAAATATAGTAACAAGGGTCGCCCACGTACTGGTGCTTGTAAGGTAGGCAGATGGTTCATAATCTGCTAGATCCTCTAAAAGGCTTTCTGCTGTTCAGTTCCCCAAGTGAACTCAACCCTCTTTTTCAGCTATTTGGATAATTCACTTGTGACCGAAGCCAGTCCTGGCACAAACCTCCTGATGTAAGAGACCCTCCCCAGGAAACTTTTGAGCTTTAACCGTTTTTGGCCTCCTCATTGTTGCAATTGTTGTGGCCTTGGCTGGATCCACACTTATGCCTTTGCGATGTATTAGGAACCCAAGAAATTTTCCAGCAGACACTCCAAAGGCACACTTCATGGGGTTCATGCGTAGTTTGTACTTCCTGTACCTTTCAAAAACTTGTTCAAGCACCTAGAAGTGTCCTGCCCTAGTCTTAGACTTTACCACGATGTCATCCACATAATCGTCCATTTCCCTAAGCATCATATCATGGAAGATGGCTATCATGGTTTGTTGGTACATGGCTCCCGCATTCTTAAGGCCAAAGGGCATCACAATGTAATAGAAATTCCTGATCGGGGTCCTGAATGCTGTCTTATCTACATCTCTAGCAGCCATGCGAATTTGGTTATACCCACTATATCCATCTATAAATAAAAACATAGAGTTTCCCGCAGCTGAATCTACAAGGAGATCAATATTAGGCAGGGGGAATTCATCTTTTGGACATGCCTTGTTCAGATTGTGAAAATCCACACAACACCGGATTTGGCCATTCTTTTTCTTCATAGGTACTATGTTGGAGAGCCATTTAGGATGCTGGATTGGCTTGATGAACCCAGCTGCCAGTAGCTTCTTGACTTCCTGAGTTATTTGAGCCTCTATGTCAGTGTGAAAGACCTTGGCTGGTTGAACTACTGGCTTAACTCCTGGGTTCATGTTGAGAGAATGGACTACTAGTCCTAGGTCCAAGCCAGGCATCGCATTGTATGTCCATGCGAATACATCCACATACCTCCTGAGTAATGCTACTAATTGTTCTTTTTCTTGTGTTGTTAACTGACTGCTAATGAAGACAGGTTTCAGGGATCCTAGACCAGCCCCCAAGTTTACTTCTTCCAATTCCTCTTCAGACTGGATTTGAGCTTCCTTGTCTAGATCCTCTAGGATTTCTTCTTGAACCATCATACAATCTGGCAGTTCGGGACCCTCCTGCATAATGCATTCAAGCCCCGCGTACCTTTATAAACGATATATTAGCCTTCCTCCGGGCTCCCGCACCACTACACATTCCCAGGATCCTGAGGAGCTAGTCTCCTTCTTTTGCCTTTTTCTGTCCAAGAGGTTCCTTAGGTCGTGGGTACCTCCTCTTTCTTCTTCTTCCAAGACAAGTGCTCCTAGTGTCCCTAGTGTGGGACTCTCATCATCTAGTTCCAATTCTTCATAAAACATTGTTTCTATAAAGTTCACTTCTTCTTGGCTGAAAGGGATTGGATTGGCAGGGATTCTTATGGGCTTCCCATTCAATCTTCCTTTAACACATTGATGGTACATGGAGGGAATGAGGCGATGCTTATGGAGCCAGGGGCGTCCCAACAGAACATGGTAAGAAACTTCTGAGTTAATCAAATGGAATATGGTCAGGGCTACTATTAGGCCCACCTTTAAGGCCAGCTGCACATATCCCTCAGTCGATTCTGCTACTCCTCCAAATCCTATTATCTCCATAGGAGCCCCCAGGATCCTCCTACCAATCAAGCCCACAGCCTCTAAGGTACTTAGGGCTATGAGGTTGAATGATGCCCCTATGTCTATCAGTGCTCTCCTGATTTGGACACCGTTTATGGTGGCCATCAGATAAAAGGGTCTGCAATGGTCTGGATGTTCAACTTCCATGTCTTCATCCGTGAAGGTTATTGCATTGGTTGTCTCCAAGTAAGCTCGGTTGGCATGGGATTCTACTGTGAAACATTCCACCCCTGAATCAGCTGCTATACTCATGAGGGATTCTATGGCCATCCTTCTTACTTCTAGCCCAAATCCCAATTGATTGAATAATGATCTGAACTTAGGGCTCTTCTGAAGGGTCTTGACTGTGCTAGGGTGAAAGGATCCTTCAGGTTCCTCTACTTCTGCCGAGCTTCCATGGATTACTACAGCCACCACTCCTTTCCCTTTATGGTTGGGTAAAGGGTTCCTCTACACCTCGGGCTCCTTTTGGGTGAGCTCCAGGGTCCTCTCCCTAAACTTTTTTGTGAAAAAGCCTCCGAAGGGTCCAACAATCCTTGGTGGAGTGCTTGACATAGTTATGAATCATGCAAAACAAAGGATTCTTCCTTTCTTCCTCAATAGGTGGAATGGACACAGTGAATGACCTAACAATTCCGTCTCCAATCCATTTATCCAGAACATGATTCAATTCTTCCGCAGTACATGGGATCACAGGTGGTTCCTCGGCCATTTCTCCTTTAATTCTCTTCCTCTTTTCTCCTACCAAAGCTGTCATGGCCTAAGGTACTGGCACCCTCTTTGTTCTCATGGTCAACACTGTCCTCCTAGTTCTCTGTAGCAGGTCAGCAAATTGGGTTATGCATAGATTTTCGAGATTAAGCCTGTAATCAAAGAGCATGTTAGATATGCAAGTCTCCATGAGCTCCCTATCGAACCGTGTGCCTCACCAATCCATCCAACCACCAATTGGTGAAGGATGAGGGGGCACAAATCTTTTATAGCATTCGATCGTAGACCAAGCCCATTGGTATTGGAGCAAATTGTGAAATCCCTCACAATCCCTCCCTCACAATGCGGCTCCAACGACTCAAACCTATGACCTTGGCTCTGATACCACTTGATAGGCCACAAAGAAATTGACCCCTTGTGATTGAAATTAATTAATTAATTAGCCAAATTATTAATTAATCAATTTATCATGCAAAACACGTGGTAGCACAAACAAATCACCAATAAACTAATTATGCAGGCGGAAAATAAATAACACGGTAATTTGTTTACGAATGGAGAAAACCTAACGGCAAAAACTCCACCGAGTGTCACCACTCCTGAAACTCCACTATTATCACAACAAGCGGTTACAAGTAAAGGAATCCCAAGTACCTTACCAACCTACAGTTGAACCCTTACCCCAATACCCAATTGGACTTGTTCTGTAATGACAGTTCCCCCTTTTGATGCACGGCTCCCAAGTACGTGACTAACCAATGCGCGAATCCCAGTACGCAACTTCAATAACCAACTATGAAGGTTATTGACTGCAAAGTTCTTTAATTCATCCACATGATGAAGATCAAGAAGATGCTTGGTTACAAAACCCTATGGTGCACATACACAGCAACTTCTTCAAGAGAAAGAGATAAACTAGGGCAAGAACTTCGTCTTTGGTTACAAATTGCTTGAACAGAGTTTGCTCAATGCTTGTGCAACTTGTGTACTTTGACAGCTCTTAAAACAATCCTTTTATATGTCTAGGGTTAGGAGAAAAGAAAGCCCAAAGACACATCCATGGATCTCAAGAAAAATAGAACAGAAATTCTGTTTTCATAAACCTCGACAGATAGAAGCTGTCAAGCATCTGTCGAGCTAGCTGTCGAGCCACGGGGCTAAAACAACTTCTTAAACCTCGACACATGCTAGCTGTCAAGTTTTAATAACTCTGCACTTTCAGCTTGTTTTCTTGGACAGACTTGAAGGCTTCAACACTTGATCTTGAAACATGATTTCTTGAAGTATTTAAACACATCCTAAATCTACCCAAATACAAGTAAAGTGCATTTTGTCAAAGGATTAGCCAATTACATAAAATCATGATATATGTTCTTAACATGTGAAACACATATGTCCTAACACTCCCTTTCTTCGTGATCCCCATAGCAGTCCAAAGAAACATCCTCAAATCTTTTGATGAACTGGATAGGGTCTTTTCCGAGCCTTTGCCTTACCATCTGAAGGCTTTGGAAGGTGGCCTTGTCTTCACCTGGATAATACTTTGAGCAAAACCTCTCCATCATCTCATTCCAGGTCTTAATGGACCCCGGCCTCAAGGTAGTGTACCATGTGTATGCTCTGTCCAATAGGGACTTAGCAAACTCTCTTAGACACAGCTCCTTGTCTCCTGCGTAAAGACCCATGGTGTGAATGAACCTACTCACGTGCTCCACAGCACTTCCGTTCCTTCCATCAAAAGGGTGAAACTTTGGGGGTTCATATCCCTTGGGATAGGGCTTGCCAAGGAGTTTTGGTGGGAATGAGGGATCCCGAGAGAATTGCTTGGGGATCCCCGAGAGCTTTTCCCTTTCTTGTTCCAAAAGGGCGTTGACATCCGCTAGTGTGAGATACTAGGGGTTAACTCCCCCTCCTACTACTGACCCTCCTTTTGGTTGGGCTCTTTCTTGGTTGGCCACAGGGGGAGCGTTATCTCTGATTTCTTGAGTCCTTCCCTCTTTGAGGATACGGATCTCCTGTTGTAAGTCTTTCATCATTTCTGCCATCTGAGCCATGGGCTCTAGTTCCTACACCCCACACCTCTGTCCTAAGACGACCTCCTGCTCCACCAGAGGTACTTCATTCCTCTGCCTTGAAGTTACCTCATTTTCTCCTACGAGCTCAAATGTCGCAGGTAGTACATTGGTACCTTTACTGTTCCTTGGTCTTGGAGCCATGCTCTGCGAAGGGACTGCTTCTTCCCTTTCCTTTACCTAGTCCCTAGTGGAGTCGCCCTAATGTGTGGGTTCTTTTTTTTTTTAGCACACAGGCCCAAGTAGAAACAAGGATCCTGGACCCAATACTTATTGTTTTAAGGGATTGGGCTTGGTTCACCGCAGCTAAATTGGGCTGATTTCGAACCAAGTAGTGCACAAAGCATGAATCCTACAACACATACATGCTAACAGACAAGAAATATATGCACTGAACAGCAAGGAATAGCAAAGGAACGAAATTGATCAAGAAGGAACATAAAATAAAGCATTAGGGATCTTAAAATAATGCAAAATATTTTATTACTTTCTTGATTGTGTAATACACTATGCTCACTAGGACGGGTTACAAGGTCCAAATAAGTTCAAAATCACAGACTTAGATGGCTCTTCAGGCCTCTAAGACTTGCAAAGTTTGAATCTCTTTGAATCTAAGTGTGTTCTCTAGTGGCTATTTGAGGATACCGAACAATATTTCCCTCCTTTTTCTCTTTTTTTTTTTTTTTTTTTTTTTTTTTTGAATTCTAACAGAGTTTTCTTAATGATTTTTACTCTAATTCACTATTGTTGAATGTCTTTCACTGTTGGTTGCTTCCCCTTTTATAGTGCCATCCTAGGGTTTCCGGGGTACCACTGATTCCCTCTATTTGTTCTTCTGGGTACCAGAACCAATGTTGTGTCAGCAACATTAGTGGCTGGTCCCTTCCTTATTCTTTATTATTTCCCTTTTTTGAGATTTCATCTTCGAAAGACCCCAGCTAACCTTCCCGTACTGGGGTGTCTTAAAGGGCTGACCTTTGGTCTTTCTTCTTTTAAGGCTTCTAGATTCCACCTTTTCAGACCCAACTTTTGGTTGCTTTTCCCTTTATCATTTTTACCAAGTGAGTTGATTCCTTCCTGCCAGGCTGAAAGATCCCCAGCCACATTCCCTTATGGTTCTTCTTCCTGGGTTCCCCGAGGTACTAGGCCTTTACTCATGGGTTGTTGGTTCTTAAGCCTTCTGACCCCCTTTCTGCATCATTGAGTGGCTGATAGAGACATATCTATTCTATTTCCTTGTGTTTCTTGGTACACACTCTAAACTGTCTTAATCCCAACCTAGCTTTGCTGCATGTCCCAAGGATCCCTGGCTCCTGGGAATCCCCAGGTATCCTGGCCCAGTTATTTTCCCGGGCTCCCCAGCGATTTTCTGACCTTTAAGGGCTATGCTGGGCTTTTTTCCTTCCTTTATTTTATGGGGCCTGAGACTTGCCCATTCATGGATTTAGGTTCCTCTTTATGGACCCTTAATGGGTTTGGACCTCTCTTCTTTCTTATTGGAAGCCTAAATGCTTTATTTTTCCTAGGTTTCAATCCTTTGCTTTGTTTTGGGCCTTGGTATAACATTGTGATTTTTTGGACCTCAACAATGGACCCAATATTATTGTTGTTGTTGTTGTTGTTGTTTTGTTTTTATTTAATTTTAGGATTTAATAAAGTAAAATATATTAAACTATAAGTCTATAAGAGCATTAGCATCCGGAATTGCATAAAAGTTTCTATTTTACCATGTAAAAAGCTATTTTATCTATTATACAATATCATTTTACAATACACCCAACATCTCAAATTTTATTTTAACATATAACACATTAAAATAATATAAATTATACAATTAAATAATATAAAACTATCTATCTCTCTTCTCTCTAATTTCTGTCACTGCCTCTCTGTCTCTGTCTCTCTCTCTCTCTCCCTCTCTCTCAACCACACCACCACCAACAATATGAGGCACCACCACACCAAAACCCATTGTTTAACCACCACAACCACCACCAACCCAACCAGGATCAAAGCAGCAAACCCACCATCACATCAACCACCACGACCTAAGAACAAAACGCAACCACCATGCCAAGAACAAAACCACCATGGCCCAACCACAACCACGAACCACAACCCCCAACTTCCACCACAAACGCCACCTTGACCACAACCCACGACCTCCTTGGCTTGACCACAAACTACCACACCAAAACCCATTGTTTCCGCTACAACCACCACTAACCCAACCAAGAACAAAGCCCAGCAAACCCATTATCACTGCAACCACCGTGACCTAAGAACAAAACCACAATTACCCAGCCACAACCACAGCTCCACCATGGTTCCATGATGTCCACGCCTTCACCACAGAAGCCGATCTCCATGCCTCCACCATAAACCGTTGTCTCCATGTCGATTCGAGAGAGACCGAGACAAAGAGAGTGGGGAGAGAGAGGCTAAGATTACAGAGAGAGGGATGGAGTCTGAGCTGAGAAAAGAGAGACTTGGAAGAGAGAGAGAGAGAGAGAGAGGAGAAGTAATGAAATATAATAAAAACGATTTTACAACTTGCTACAGTATCTTCTAAAAGTACCATCTTACTGTAGCTAAGTTGCAAAAATTTTTATAAATAGAAATTGGGATAATGCTTGTTTTTGTTGGTTTGATGGTAAAAAATAGCAATTTAGGGGTTGCAATTCTAATGCTCTAACTATATAACTATGTGTTTGATTAAATAGGTTTGAGATTTTTTTTTAACGCTTCATACCCCTTGTTTCATGTCTGACACCATCAGGGATTCGTAATTCACTTAACCAACATTTTTGTTTTTTTTTTTTTTTTGGAAAGTTGGAAACCAACGTATTTAAGAATCTGTCAATACCTATTGTCCCACACAAATAAAAATATTTCAAATAACACCATAATGACACTCAATCATCAAGACCAAAGGTTTGGCTATCTTGGATGTGTTTCTCAAAGTACGGTTGATCATTATAAACATCATTCTAGTCATTATTAGCTGAATTAAATTATTAAAAAAAAAAATCACCTTTGTAGTTAATGGTCTCTCTCATAGTGGCATCACCCTCGGATTTCTTAGCTTTTCACACTCGCCTTCCATTCTCTAGTAGTCTAGTCTCTTCTCTTCTTTTTTTGTTTTTTGTGATTTTATTTATTAGGTTAAAGTGACGACTGGCGACTGACGTGAGCGTTAGGCTTTTATTTTTTACTTTTTTTTTCAATCAATTTTGGTTAGGGCTACTGGGCTGATCTGTTTATTACATTTTTTATTAGTTTGGGGTCTTTGAACTCCATTTGGAGGCCTAAAATAAGCACACACAAAAAAAATTAAATTTTCCTTTATAGCACAAGATCTTTAGTATCTCTATGGGATCGGAATTCTATAAGATCTGGATTGAAATCTCACACAAATTTCACTTTATTAGAGATCCTAGTGAGATCCATAACATTTTAGGGATGTAGGATCTTAGTATTTTAATATCCTAAGATCCAGATAGGGATATTAATAACCATAGACTATACTACTACTATTTAAAGGGTTTCTCCTGTTTGGAATGAACATTTTGGTGGTTAAAAAATACCCCTACATCCAATGTTTAAGTAAAGACAAAACTTGGGGATAACCCAGTAAAAATACATATAACTCTCACATAAATTATCTTAAAATTTAAGAGTGATATACTTATTGGCCCCCCTAGAATTTTGGAAAAAAATGACTTTAGACCTCAAATAAATTCACACTTTCAACCTAATGAGAAAATTTTGATAGGGTAAATTACAAAATTAGTCCCTATCCTTTACACCATATCTCAATTTGGTCCTTAACCTTTCAATTGTTTCAATTTGGTCCCTAACCTTTTTAGTGTCGTGTCAATTTAGTCCATGTTGTTATCTCTTAGATGAAAAAAACTGATGTGTCAAATGGAATAATAAAAATATATTAATTATATCACATCAACGGCCAACTGTACTGCCACGTCAGATTAAAAAAAAAATCTATTGCAAATGTTCACACATGAGATCAGATTAGGGAAATTTCTAAATCCCTAAATTCCTGTCTCTCATCAGGTTCATCTTCCTCTCCTCCATCACCTTTACTCTCACTCTCACTTTCCCAAAACGCTTTCCCGCCAAAAGCACTTACTTAACTCTTTCAAATGGCCCCTAGTTTTGCTTTCTCTCTCTGTATCTCTCTTCTTATATAACACCATCTTCCACAACCTCGCTCACATTATTATCTCTTTCTCTGATCTTTGTCTCTTTTGAGCTTTTTTATTTTTTTCCTTTCTTTCAAACAAACCCATTTATTTCCAATCTTAATCTTATCAATTTCAAAAAGCTGAGAAAGATCGTGGTTTTGAACCTTTTGATCATTTTTAGCTTCTGGGTGTTATGTGTTGGGCTTTGGATTTTTTAAGTTGAAGTTGATATTGCTGGCTTAAAAAATCCACTCAAATTATTTTAAAAACAAAAATAAAATAAAACCATTTCAGATGTTCACATGTACAAATCAGTCTAGGGAAAATTCTAAATCCTTCCAATCTCTCATCAGATTCACCTCCCTTTCTTCTCTCTCTCTCTCTCTCTCTCTCTCTCTCTCCCCCCCCCCCCCCCAACTCTCACGTGAGTCAAGAATCAAGATTACAAATCTCACATGTGAACATTTGAAGTGGGTTTTTCTTTAAAAAAATTGATGTGGGGTAATTGATATGGCATGAAAAATATTTTTTTATTATTCCGTTTGACACATCAGCTTTTTTCATCCAAGGGATAATAGAAAAGACTAAATTGACACGTCATTGGAAATATTAAGGACTAAATTGACACAAGTGAAAGGTTAGGGACCAAAATTAAGATATGGTGTAAAATATAGGGACTAACTTTGTAATTTACCCATTTTGATATAAAGAACCCAGAATCAAAAATGAAATTTGGCCATTCATTGATTTGTTGACCCATAGCTCCACCAAAATAAGCAACAAAATAATTTTAATAAATTCAAACAATCACAAAAGGATAAATAGAAAAAATAAATCCAAATCTTTTCATTCAGGACTCTTACACTCCGTTTGAGAGTTCATAAGGGAATGAAATGGAATGGAATAGTCATTAAAGGAATGGAATAGAATGAATTTAGTAGGGAAATGAATGATTTTGAATTAAAAAATCTTGTTTGGATGTTTTAAAATAAAGGAATGGAATTGAATGGAATGTAAGTAATATTGTTTGGAAGTGACATTGGAATGAATGGAATGAAAAGAAATTATTTTATAATAACATTACTATTATACCCCTCATTTTAAAGAACATAAATAATGATTCTAGTTTAGGGGGAAAAAAATTTATTGTAGCTAAAAATTAAGTTATGTATATTTCTATGTTGTAAAGAAATTCACGCATCACATATTTATTTTCAACAAAATAAACATTGTCTAAAAAATACAAACAAATATCTTTTTTTTTTTTTTTAACTATAATGAGTCTTGCCAAAACAAAACAAAATAACAAAATAAAGCAAATCTAAAGTTGGCCAAGAAATCCCACACTTTTTAATTTTTAGGCTTAGACATCAGTGTCAATAGAACACATTTGCACTCATGATCTGGGCAACCAAAGAACATGTAGGTCTCAGTCTTTGATATTGGATCCAAGTCCAATACGCCCAACGCTGCATGAACTTCTTCTCCATATGACTTTGAAAAACACTTTGCCATAACCTCAGTCACCCTATCAATTTCCATTGATACATTATCAAATGACTGGGAAATTACATTCCCAAGTTCGTCATCTTCTGCCAGTCTTCTTTTCTTGCTTTTAGAAGACATTGCATCTTGTGATGACGCTCGAGAACATACAACATTAATTTATGGTGACCTCTGATCATCTTCGACTTCAAAGTTCTCCAAAGAAACTTCATTTTGAGATACCAAATTATCAATCTCATCAATAGTGGTCGATGCAGCATACCTAGCACGTCTCTCCTTTGCAGTTTCAGCATGATCACCTTTTGCTCTATCTTTAGCCCAAAGTTGTGTCATCTTAGAGTAGTTGGGCATAGGTGTTGTCATCCACTTCTTGGCCGCAGGTTTAGACTGTTACAAACCAAGAAAAATGGTTATATTACAGATATAATTATGTAATTCAAAATTAAACTCACAAAAAATGGTAATTTACTGCTATAAGTGGCTCCCAAACTTCTAGTTCAACTGTCTATATATTTAAAGAATCATTCCATCCAGAACCACTCAATCCATCTATAAATATGTCATAGCATTCATGAAAATTCTTCTTCAATGTCTTTTGTCGATTTTTCACCTTATCCTTATTAATCTCCATGTGAAATTTTTCAACCAACTCTTTCACTATGTCATCATATGCCTTAAAGGTAAAAGTTCCATTAACTTTACCACCGATGATCACTTGATGTAAAAAAAAATCCATTAAAGCATCATCCATAACACTACTCCATTGTACTTCTTTGCTTGGATCTCCACCATTCTTCTTTTATATCTTACCCATGCTATAATTAATAAGACAAAAAACACATATAAAATATTGTTTAGATATTAATATTAATTATCAAAAGATAGAGAGCAATATCAAAATGAAAAGAGAAATTTGCATAACATTTAGGTCTAAGTAATTGAAACATAACATAGTCTTAAACAACATGACAACAATAAACCCAAAAGCTATCACATTTGGACATAGTTTTGCCACATGGCTAATGCTATAGAATCTCTTATAATATCTCATTGTCTAGCATGCTTATCATCTTCTCTAGGAGTAGGGACCACACGTTCACAATGAGAATGTAAAACCTCTTCATCAACTTCAGCAATAAGACTTTCATCAGGATCGACACCCATTAAATAATTATGAAGTATGCAACATAATAAAATGATTTCATTTTGTGTGTCAACACAATAACTAGGCTCTATTGTACTTGCTATGATAGGAAATCTCTTTTTCAGTACACCAAATGCCCTTTCAATAGCATTGCGCAATGGCGCATGTCGCAAATTAAACAATTCTTTAGCATTTTCAAGAGGACGAGCAGAGTACTCTTTTAAATGATATCACATTCCGCTATAAGGTGCAATCAGACGACTTCTATTCATGTATCCCGCATCAACAAGATAATATTTACCTAATAAACACTAACAATGGTTAATTATATACTATAATTTTTTTAATTATAAAGAATACATCCTAATACATATTTGAATTAAATTTACCTTGTGGGATTTTCAAATTATCGTTTCTAGTTAAAGCGCTCTTTATTATTCTTGAATCTGAAGCAGTTCCTTCCCAACCTAGTAATACATACGTGAATTTCAAATCAAATAAGCATGCCGCCAACACATTTTGTGTTTGGTAACCCTTCCTACCCCGATATCTTGGTGCATCCTCATTCGACACTTTGACACGAACATGTGTTCCATCAAGTGCCCCAATACAATCCTGAAATTAACAATATCTCTCAAAGACATTTATCTTAAAATATATTTATACTAGACTACTATCAAATATAAAATATAAACATGATATATTTACCTTAAAATATGGGTTGAACCTACTACTCTGTAGTATTTCAAGTGGAACTTGGGTTCCATCAAGTTGTCGAAGAAACTGATCCTCTAACATAATTATTGATCATAACACATTATGAAAATGGCAACTAATGGTCTCACTGGAACAACAAAAAAAGAAGGAAATTGTACGGTTCTTCACATTATGTGATAGAATGTGAAGAAACTTGGCAACTTGCTCTTCAACCGTGGCACGTTGTGTGGCTTGAAGATCACCGTCTCTTCGCAAAATGTCACACAAACCATGAAAAGCTTGTGGACCCATGCGTATTACATCATAGCTTTTTTCACTAGTCCTAAGTTGAGACATTATTTCATCATGAACGTGTTGTCTTTCTATGATTGATTGTGTAGGAATGTGGGGAACACGACTTTTTAGTCGTTACCTTCAATGGATAATGTAGCACAAATAATGGCATGCAGCATGAACTAAGGCTAGTTTCCGCATAGAGTCCGAAAAAATTATGGTCTCAAGTACCTCATCATTCAAATCTATCTAAGTAAATCAAGACTCTCCTAATAAAAATAGGAAAAAAAAATCATCTTTATATAAATATATATATATATATATATATAAATCAAACAAACAACCCCATATCCTTCCCCCATCGCCGCTTGCTGCAAAGAGCTCCATCAAGTTGAAGATCTGACCAGCCAACTAGGGACAATCGGCGCAAATCTAGCCTTCAGGCCCTCTACGTCTCCACTACTGTATTTATCTCTCTTTGAACCCCTCTCTCTGTTTGTATATTCAAACATGTTCACTTTGAGTTTAAGACTCAGCTGCTCTTTGTTTTAGTTAAGTGATGGAAAACTATAGTAACTCATAAAATAGTAATATAAAATAGGATTGTTAATTATATTATTATTTTATTGATTGATATTTTTCATTGATGAATATAGATTGATATGTTGATACGTGTAGTTCAATCAAACAAAATAAGATCATTGTGTAGAGTACTGTAGAGGACTAGTAGCTATATTGTTAACTTGTGAGTGATCATTAGATTGCTTTATATTCAATGTAATTTTTATGTCTACATTGCAATTTCAATGTAAACTTACATGATAGACATACAAAAAGTAATATATATTGTACATATTTGTAAAGAAATGGTAAATATTGTATATGTTTTGCAAATATATATAATATTTGCCACTTTTTTTGTATACAATATAAATTTATATTATAACAGCACAATGTAAAAGAAGAATTTCCCTATATTTTAATTTATAATAGTGTTTCTATAATAATAGTATTTGCTTGAGCAATTAAATTAAGCCATTCACTCATTCTTATAGACTTGTTTATTAATTTTGTAAAATAAAGTTTTTTTTTTTTTGTCATGATTTTTTTAAGTTAAAAACTTTTATTATCTTTGGCTTGGCCTCCTATAAAGTATTTTTGGTTTCGCCACTAACTATATGGATGCTTATTTGAAGTTTTTTTTTACTTATACTTTGCCCCCCTAACTTGAAATCTTGGGTCCGTCCCTGAACTATAGGAAGAAATTATCACACGTGACACAGTGGATATTACTTTGGAACACATTCAAAAACACTTTCGAATCAAAGAAATTAGTCGAACTCGTAAAGTGCAAAAACGAAGTCTTGACATTGTTACAATTAATGGCTAAGGTGATGCATGAATAAATCAATCATGTGCACGTTGCAGTACTTGTTGAATATTGGTTTTTAGAAAAAGGTAAGGTATGAGTATGACAAATTTACTTGTGCAATATAGTATTCTCATTTCATCAAGAAGAGGAAATTCTTCTTTTATCCTTTTTTTTTTTTTTTTAATTTATGTGAAATCAATATTATTCATAGATTTTATGAACACATATGGTTAGTGACGGGACTTGAACCTTAACTCTTGCCCCACACACTCCACAAGCACCTATACTTGTAAAGTGACCATCATGCCAAAGATACATGGTGGTAACTTTTTTTTTTTTTTTTAAATGCACTTAATTTTCTTCAGGACTTAACTCTTAATTAACTTAATCTATAAGTAATTAGTAGACTAAATCAAGGTATTAAATGGTGCAGGACACCATACAAATGATATCCCAAAATGTTATATTCACTACTCAATTGAAGCAGGAATTATATGAGGACAAAATTTATGTACAGTACCTTAGGTATTGTTTCTTAGGTCCCTCTTTTAAGATTCTGCCATGTGGCTAATTAACTTAAAAAATACACTTCCATCCATGAGAAAAAAGCCACATGGCAGAATCTTAAAAGGGGAACCGAAGAAACAGCACATAAGTATTGTACCTAAGTCTTGCTCATTATGGCCATTAGGGGTAGGTATTGATAGTCGCTCTCTAAGGTTCTAGGACGAATCTATTCCTTTAACCCCAGTGGAGCTTTTCTGTCCTTGTCCCCGTACAGGTATCCCGTTTCCCTCTAGTGTCCTGTCACTAGTAGGGCGTCCCAAATCACCATCCAAAACACAATCATTACACACCTCACTACCTGTACAACTTACCAACATGGAATCCCTTAAAGGATTATGGAAAAAACTCTCTCTATTAGACTAAGAAGAAACTGGAATAGCATGCCCAAAGCGGAGCCTGACTCCTTTACTCTTGCTGCAAAATTCTTGACAAAACGAGTCGTCAATGTGGAATCAGTGGCTCGTACATTCAGGCCACTTTGGAGATCGAAAAAGGATGTTCAAATTAAAGATATAGGCAACAACATCCTGTTTTTTAACTTTGAAGATGAATGTGATTTAGACAGGGTACTTGAACATGAGTCTTGGACATACGACAAACACCTTGTGGTCTTTGAGAAAGTGACTGCAAATGTGCCCATATCATCACTCGCCTTCCAGTTTACATCATTCTAGATCCAAATCCATGAACTACCAGTCCAATGTTTAAACCAAGAAACTCGGGATGCCATTGGAAGCTCATTGGGCACACCATTACTCATGATCGATTCAGAAAGCGAAGGAGGTAAGGGAAACTATTTACGAGTTCGAGTTCGAATTGATATTACTAAACCTTTGAACAGGGTACGCAAGGTATGGTTCGAGGGGTCTGTCATTGGGTGCACAATTTTGAAATACGAGCGCCTCCCAAACTTCTGTTACTGGTGCGGATTGGTCTCCCATGATGATAGAAATTGTGAACGCTGGCTGAGAAGCAAAGGTTCACTGAAAAAGTCAGACCAGAATTTTGGGGATTGGATGAGAGCAGAGATAGACCTCACTACCAGAAAAACCTCCATTACTGTACCTGGAACCAGACCGAGACACCCAAATAACAAAAACCTCCACCACAAACACCCACCGTCCCAAACACCCAACCACCAACATCCCAGCCACGTGATCTTCCACCAACCCCGGCGACAATCCCAACAACTGTCACTACCATGACAATAAATGAGGTCATAATTGCTCATCAATCCAGTGCTGATTGGCAAGAGAATCACACATTCAATGCCCCTAACGGCTGCATTTCTGGCACTGAGGAAGCAACCGTTAAAAAATCCAGCATAAATGCCAACATTGATGACAGAGAGAAAGTCTTAAACCCCACACACACTGAATCCGAGACCAATCTGGACTTAAAGCCCAAAGTTCTAACCCAACACACTCCTACCACTATTGGGCCGTGCACCACTCATCAGCCCACCATCACCACACAAAGCCAACCCCAACACACCCCTACCACATTGGGCCGTGCACCACTCATCAGCCCACCAATAACACACAAAGCCAACCCAATCCTTTGCCAACCAAAACAACGTGGGCCAGAATTCCACGTGACAAACAAAGCAGCCCAAGTGACGTGCTCATGATTGAGAGAAAACACAAAAGAAGTGATGAGTCTGAAGAAGGTAGCCATCCCACAAAAAAAATCTCAATGCCCTATAAGGAATCCCCAGAAGCTTACCCAACAGTGGTGGCTGCCAAGCAGCCCCGCCGACACCAATGAACACCATAAGCTGGAACTGCCGTGGTTTGGGATGACCATGTGCAGTTCAGGAACTCACCAAGATGGTGAAAAAATACGCTCCCACAATTGTTTTTCTCATGGAAACAAAATCAAAAGACAACTACGTGAAGAATTTAAAGGTAAAACTGCAGCTAGACAATGTCCACATAGTCTCTAGACTCAATACAGGTGGTGGCCTCGTACTGTTTTTGAGCAGAGACATCAATCTACACGTGATGGATGCAACCCCAACTTACATTGATGCAGTGGTGAACCCAGGAGTGGATGACGCCTGGCAGTTTACGGGATTCTACGAAAACCCTGTAACGGCCAACCGGGAACACTCCTGGGCACTACTAAAACATTTAAGCCTCAAAATGGATCTCCCTTGGTTTTGTGCGGGGGACTTCAATGAGATTGTCAGAGCATAAGAGAAACTGGGTGGTGCAATGTGTCGGGAGAGACAAATGATTGACTTTAGAGAAGCTCTTGACTTCTGTGGATTCCAGGACTTGGGTTTTGTTGGCTCTCCGTTCACATGGTGCAACAACCAGTTTGATGGTACAGTGACTTGGATTAGATTGGACAGAGGAGTAGCAACCAACCCATGGATTCAAATGTTCCCATCAACCAAAGTTCATTACATCTCTGGTTCGCTCTCGGATCATAGCCCATTATGGATTTGTACTGACGATGAAAATGCCCAGTTTTACAGGAAAAGGAAACCTTTTAGGTTTGAAGCGGTCTGGATGAGGGATGAAGGGTGTGAAACGGTGATAAAAAACTCATGGGAGGACCATGCAATTGAAAATCCGATTGGCAGAGTGGCAAAAAATTTAGAGGCATGCCGATTATCCCTTCAGTCTTGGAGTAAACATTCATTCGGCAACATCCGTCGCATGCTGCAACAAAAGAAAAAATTGCTAAAGCAGGCAGAAGCAAACTCCATGAACGGATCCAACCATTTTTAGGTGAGAAGTTTGAGGGCTGAGGTGCATGATTTGATGGTCAAGGAAGAATGTCTATGGCAGCAAAGATCAAGGGTGAATTAGCTGAAAGCGGGGGATCTAAACACAGCCTATTTCCACAGTCGTGCAAACCAGAGAAATCGAAGAAATTTCATCTCCAAACTGACCCTTGACAGTGGGGAAGTTGTTAAGGATGAACAGAAGATCGGGGAGGCCTTTGTGCAATATTTCCAATCTATCTTCCAATCAGTCAACCCAGCCGGGTTTGATCCAATCCTTCAAGGGATTGAACCCAAAGTGACATCACAGATGAATGCCGATCTAACCCGGCCTTTCACAGCCATGGAGGTGGAGCAAGCACTCAAGCAAATGAAACCTATGACAACTCCTGGCCCCGATGGTATGCCCCCAATCTTTTACAAATCTTATTGGAATACTGTTGGGTCTGATGTTACAAAAGCAACCTTATCTGTCTTAAATTCGGGAATAATGCCTCCAAACCTAAACCATACTTTCATTACCCTCATCCCCAAAACAAAATCACCAACAAACCTAAAAGATTACCGTCCCATAAGCCTATGCAATGTCATATACAAAATAATCTCAAAAACCATAGCCAACCGACTCAAAAAAAATCCTCCCTAAACTTGTCTCCGAGACTCAAAGTGCTTTCATGTCAGATCGTCTCATTACTGATAACATTGTTGTTGCCTTTGAAACACTCCACCACCTAAAAAATAAAAGAAAAGGCAAAACGGGGTTCATGGCTCTAAAACTTGACATGAGTAAAGCATATGATAGGGTTGAATGGGATTTCTTGGATAAAATAATGGAGAGATTGGGTTTTGATGGTAAATGGAGGAATCTAGTGGGTTGCTGCTTTCGTTCGGTCTCTTTCTCTATCATGATTAATGGAGAACCTCATAGATTTTTTCACCCAAGTAGGGGTCTCCGTCAAGGAGACCCTCTATCACCTTACTTATTTCTTTTATGTGCAGAAGGTCTACATTCTTTAATACAACAGGCAGCTGACAATGGAGAATTACATGGAGTGTCTCTTTGCAAAGAAGGGCCAAAAATCACCCACTTATTCTTTGCGCATGATAGCTTGCTCTTCTGTAGAGCCAATGATACAGATTGCCAAACGGTGATGAATATCCTCACAATGTATGAAGAAGCGTCAAGTCTAAAAATCAACCGTGGCAAAACACAATTATTCTTCAGCACAAATACACAAGAAGTCATCAAGAATAGGGTGAAGGACTTGGTGGGGGTAGAGGTGGTGACTCAATAAATAAATAAAATATTAAATTAGAAAATTTGTAGAAAAGAACTTAGCCAACAATCTTGTAACTCAATTGGTAGCTTCTAATATTTTCAATAGGGACATTTAAGGAAATTATTAGATGCTCCCAAACTGCGGTAACGTGGTGTTTCATTCTTTCACATTCATGGTGGACTCTCATGAATTTAATTAATAAGATCCACCATGAATGTGAGAGAATGAAGTAACACGTCATCGTGCTCCAACAGCACCTAATAGTACATGCTTAAAATCTTCCCTCCCTTGTTGTAACAAGAAATAATAGGCTTTCACAAGTTTACATGACAATATTAAGTAAAAAAAATTATTATTATTATTACATAAATAATTGTTGTGGGGACGCAGGCCCAAGTATATATTGGGCCTTAGGCCTTGTCCGAGAAGGCATAGTGATCCGAGGACAAATCAACAATGAGTAGGGAGTAAGACTTTGAACTTCTTGAGCAAACTATGACTGTAAAGGCTATGGGAGGTCATCCGAGGAGGAATATTCCCTCGGCCAAACAAGGCAAAGACCAAAAGGTGTGTCCTATCATCCAAGGTGATATTCCGGGAAGTCCTAGTGGTAAGGACCTACAATGTGAACGTATAGGATGGATGGAAGCTAGGGAGTATTTATAGGAAAGCTGCTACCACCGCATTGAATGCTCTGCAATTAACTCTTTGGCCCATTTATGTGGAGAAGACCCCTGAACAGTGCTGCCTTGGTTGCCCCAACTCACAAAGGGCCTGTAAGGGTGTCCGATGGGACAAGCCCTCAAGTGGTGGCTTGGATGTTCGACAAGTGGAAGACCAAGATCATTCAAAGGGAGATATATAATGTAAGAGGTCCTCCATGAAAAAGGGATCGAGAAAGGGAGAGAAAAATACTGTAGCAATCCAGAACTGAACTTGTAATCAAATTTAAGAATCAATATATAAGAACTGATCTCTTCAGACTGTGCTGAGGACGACTTTCTTTAGTTTGAACTAGTCTATCTTCGTTCTCTTGTCATCAAGATCTACTTTGCTTGTTGTCTGATTCACTAAAGCCCAGATTTCCAACCCACTCTCTACAAATTCATTGTTTTGGGCTTTTTGGGCATAGGTCTATCCACCTTTTGGGCCAGGGATCTGAATCCAGTCCTTACAATTGTGCTACTTTTTTTTTTTTTTGGGAAATTACAATTTACCACCTTAAACTATATCCAGATTACACTTTGCATTCTAAATTTTTCGAATGCATGTTTTGCATCTAAATTATGACCATTGTTATACTTTGCATCATGATGTTAAGTTTGCCATTAACTTGGATGAAAAAGTATGACATCACGTGAAAAGACTCAATTGCCCATCTTCTCAATCCTTAAAAACAAAGAAAAGATTACACTTTACTACCCTAAACTATACTCTCAATTACACTTTGTATCCTAAACTTTGGATTTCCATCCAAATTAACAGCAAACTTAAAGTTGGGGTGCAAAGTGTAACAAATGTTATAGTTTAAGGTGCAAAACATGCATTCGAAAAGTTTAAAGTACAAAGTGTAATTTGGGGTATAGTTTAGGGTAATAAAGTATAATTTCTCCCATTTTTTGATAGGTAGTGAAGAAAGGAAAGGTTGTGTCTGAAACACACGTATAAAATATCACAAATGATGTTGTTATTATTGTGTATATATTAGATTGAATGAGCCAAACAAAAGCGATTGATGGTAATTATTTGGTAATTATTTTTGGGTAGTGTTTGTTACACACACCCTATTACACACAAATTTGTGTGTAAATTTTTAAACTAATATCGTGACTTGTTTTAAAAATTTTGTACTCAGAGTTTGGTGTAATAGGGTGCATAGGAGTATTTATCCTTTGATTAGAGACGTAGAAAACATGGTTATCACTTATTTGGACAGCCTACGTGAAGACCTGGACAGATATATATTGTCAAATGTACTTCATACAGAAATATACTGAGACCAATAAGAATTGGAAAACGCTAAGCTCCCATCGATCAGATGATGATCCTCACCGGCTCTATTGGAGGGAGCAGCATTTACATCACTGATAAATGCCTTTTTTTCGTTTTCATTGAAAAAGATCTTTCTTCTCTGTATGGCTTATTCAATTTTTTTTTTTTTTTTTTTTTGAGAAACAACTTATTCAACCTAGTATGTCTAACATTAGAAGTAAAAAAAACAAAGAAGAGGAGCAGGAGCTACGTGCTACCTTATGGCAAATATTCCTCATTCCAAAAGAATTACAAAATACAAAGAATAAAAGTTACAGTTTAATTTTAAAAGGGAAAAAATCAATGAAAACTTCAATAGAACTTATTCACTAGGTCCAAGGTGAGACCATTAATTCTAACAATGTTCTCATAAAAGATGATTTTAGCTGAGTAACCGAGTGTGCACTGAGCCATTGAATGATTGCTCACCCTCACCAAAGGAGGAATATTTATCAAAGGTGATGTTAATGGATGCCGGACAATTGTTAATAAATCATTTTATAAAAGTTTTTGTACAACTTTTATGGGAAATTAAAAAAGGTGTAAGAAATTGTACAAAAAGAGTTACATTTTTATTCATATATAAAAAAGTCACCATTTTCGTTGGTTAATGATATATTAATACATTCTAAGGTTCAAATTACAAGAGTTTTGGTTCTTACCACTTGGGTTTGATATCAAACCCTAGCCAAAACTAATCAATCAATCATGCCTCTTTCCACGACCTCTATTTGCTTGTCTCCGTGGCCGTAACAAAGGGCCACTCATGACACCCTTTGTTCTTCACAAAAATAGTAGGTTAACTTCTCACCCAATATATTAAATGAAGTGGCTTTGTGAAATAGCCATACTCTTGGTTAAATGTCGAAGTACTTTAGTCTATGTAATGCAAGTGGTTGAATATCGAGAAAACAAAAGGTTTTTTTTTTTTTCCTCTCTCTTGAGAATACTAAATATTTTAACACACATGAGAAGATTGAGAAAACAAAAGGTTGATTGAGAATAATAGGTGGAGTATTTAGGGTCCTCGACTCCTTTTGGACTAATGTTGTATAGGTAATAAATTAGGTTAGTTAGCATTGATTTTCTTGTCTAGAAATATGTTGACTTGGCACAATGAGAGCGAGATTAACGGATTAAGATTCTCTATAGGGCACTCTACAAGATAATTTTTTTAAAATCTCCTCCATTTAACCTTTTATATTAAAAGAATTTCTTTTAATATAAGAGGTTAAAATCTGCCACATAATTAATCAATTGAACATCCTAACGCTTTCTTTGGTTGGAGTGATTATAAGGAGGATGGAAAATGAATGAGAGAAAAGTGGGGAGACAATGGTGTTTGTGGTTGTTTGGTTAAGGGTGGAAAATGAGAGAGATTTTGGTAGGGACCACAAATTTTCTCTCTAACCCCACCAAAACACAATCTCCCCAAATTGGAGAGATTTTGTTTGCCTTTTTCTTAATTGGGCATCATTTTTAATAAGGACATATGAGTAAATTTATACAAACTCGATTTTCTATCATCCCATTTCTCTTCTCAACCAAGCAAAAAAGTTTTACATTTTTCCACTTTTCTATCCTTCCAATAAACACAAACGAGGGAAACTAAAATCTTTTCTATTTTCTCACTTTTCCATTATCTCACAATTTTCTATCCTCTCATTTTTTCATCCTCCTAACCAAACAAACTCTAAATCCAACCTTAAAAAAAAAAGAAAAAAAAGAAAAACAAAAACTCCTATCAATATTTAGACTACGTACCTAACTGTATCTAACATCTATCATTTTTTTTTTGTTCCTGAAAATAAGGACACAGGTTAGCTTTAATGCACTGAAACAATACGGACAAGCTTCTTGTCTGCATACGATGGCGTGACCATTCATTCATTCATTTTGATGTTTTTTTTTTTTTTTTTTGGTTAAAAAAAATGGGGGGATTTATGGTTATATTACACCCTCGGGCAGGGCGCCAGGCAGCCATTCGGACTTACGCCTGTGTGAGGGGGCCAATCCTCACTAAGGATGCCCACCAACGGACTCCTGTGGGCAGCGGGACTCGAACCTAGGTGTGGTGCACGAAGCGTTCGAACCTTACCTGCTTAGCCAAGCCCCGTTGGCCATTTTGATGTTAAAACCTAGGATGAATTGATTAATAACACCTTTCTCAAAAAAAAAAAAAAAAAAAAAGATTAATAACACTACATTGAAGTACGACGTAGGAAAAAACCATTCATTTTAAAGCATTAATGTAACCAATGATCCTATTGGTTGAAGCCTTAAAGTTAGTTGGGAAGTTAGTTGGGAATTTATGATTAATGCCTTTTTTTTCCTTTAACCCTCACAGTCAAGTCAAGCCGGCCCAACTCAATTATATAGGCAACTTAAGCAATCACAAATGCAGCTTCATGGACTTGTTTTGTGGGTCCGAAATTCACATGGAGGACGCACTTTGAGAATGGAAATTTAATTTGGGAAAGGCTTGATAGGAGTATGGCTACAAACAGCTGGTTCTTAAAATTTCCAGGTACAAGGTCCACCATTTACGCTGTGATTCTTTTGACCATTGCCCCTTATTCATTAATTTGACTGGTTTAGATCCTCCATCTCGCAAAAAAATTTTCTGGTTTGAAGAGATGTGGTTATCTAACCCCAGTTGTGAAGAAATAGTGCAGCTGGCTTGGAATTCCATAGTTGATCCCGGAGTGGAAAGGCATATCTTGGCCAAGTTGGATAAGTGCAGTACGAATTTAGTGTGGTGGAACCAAAGTGTTTTTGGCAATGTCAAACATTAATTGGAAAAGAAGAAAGCTTTGCTTCTCAAAGCCGAAAATGAAGCTATCCTCAGTGGTGACAACAGTCGGGTTAGACAGTTGAAGGCAGAAATTAACTTACTGTTGGATAGGGAGGCTTGGATGTGGGCACAACGATCTCGACTCCTGTGGGCAAGCTAAGGTGATAAAAACAAAAAATATCCACAGTTGTGCTACAAAATAATACCGGAAAAATCTGATTGCAGGAATTAGAGATGATCAGAACATTTGGAGAGATAAACCTGATGAAATTGCTTTAATCCTAACAAGCTACTACCAGGAACTGTTCACTTCCTCTAGACCAATTGCCTCGACAAATGTCCTGGATCGAGTTCCTCATGTCATAATTGAGGAGATGAACGCCTCCCTAAACTGTGAGTTCATGGAATGGGAGTTCTCTGTTGCCTTGAAACAAATGGCACCACTAAAAGCACTGGGTCCAGACGACATGCCTCCCCTCTTTTATCAGTACTTCTGGACTACTGTGAACCATGATGTTACCTCTTCTATTTTGTCTTTGCTAAACACAAGTACCCTACCTCATTGTTTGAATCACACCTTTATTACACTTATTCCCAAGACAAATTGCCCTGAATATGTGCACCATTTTTGACCAATTAGCCTTTGTAATGTGTTGTATAAATTTTTTTCAAAAGTTCTAGCCAATTGGTTGAAAAAATTACTCC
Source organism: Notholithocarpus densiflorus (assembly GCA_030021035.2). Classification (NCBI taxonomy): domain Eukaryota; kingdom Viridiplantae; phylum Streptophyta; class Magnoliopsida; order Fagales; family Fagaceae; genus Notholithocarpus; species Notholithocarpus densiflorus. Next base: position 44,705 of record JARYZH020000737.1, read on the forward strand.
CAACTATTATCACTGAACACCAATCAGCTTTTACTAAAGACAGGTTGATATCTGATAATGTTTTGGTGGCTTTTGAGATGTTACATTGCTTGAAAAAATATAATTCTGGCACATTTGGATTTATGGCTCTCAAATTGGATATGAGCAAGGCGTACGATCGTGTGGAATGAGTTTTTTAGAAATCTTGATGCGCAAGATGGGTTTCAATGAAAGGTGGATCAATCTGATTATGGTTTATATGAAAATAGTCACTTATTCAGTCTTGTTTAATGGCGAACCGTGTGGCCTAATCCAACCATCCAAAGGTATCAAACAGGGTGACCCTTTGTCCCCCTTTTTGTTCCTACTTTGCACCGAAGGACTAAATGGGCTGATAAAAGAGGCAGAAATGAATGGAGATATTCATGGTTTTTCTCTATGCAGAAGGGGACCAAAACTAACACATCTGCTTTTTGCAAATGATAGTCTTCTCTTTTGCAGGGCAACATCTGAAGAATGCGACAAAGTGCTAAATATTCAAGAAACTTATGAAGGGGCTTCAGGCAAAAAAGTGGACAGAAACAAAACAACACTATTTTTTAACAAGTCCACCCCTGATGATATTAAAGCAAGTATTAAGATGATTTTGGGAGTCCTGGAGGATTATGCAGTATGAGAAATACCTTGGCCTTCCATCCTTGGTTGGGAAGGGTAAGAAAGCAAGCTTTAGTTATATTAAAGAGAGGGTAGGTTGAAAATTACAAGGTTAGAAAGGAAAATTACTCTTTTAGGCAGGTAGAGAGGTGTTGATTAAATCTGTAATTCAAGCAATTCCAACTTGCACTATGGGCTGCTTTAAGATTTCGTTGGGCTTGTGTCATGATATTGAAGCGTTGATTAAAAAAATTTGGTGGGGACGACGTGGAGACCGTAGGAAGATTCATTGGCTTCCGTGGGATGAAATGACAAAATCTAAGATGGTGGGTGGAATGGGTTTTAGAGTTTTGGCACTATTTAATGATTCACTTCTCGCAAAACAAGCTTGGTGTCTTCTACAAGATAAATTCTCTCTTTTCCATAAAGTATTCAAAGCCAGGGTTTTCCCTAATTGCTTGATTATGGAGGCCACTGATTCTAGATCGGGATTGTATGCTTGGAGGAGTATCCTTATAGGAAGAGATGTCCTACAACGTGGTGAAAGATGGCGGGTTGGGAATGGAGAAAAAAAATCAATATTTGGTTGCATCATTGGCTGTTAAGAAAACACCCTCCGTAGGTAACATCACTTCCTCTTGAGTCTTTGGAAAATTCAACTATGGCTACACTGATTGATTCCACTACAAGGAGTTGGAATGTGGAGTTAATTGATGGTTTTTTTGCACCAAGTGAGGCCGAAATTATTAAAAAAATTCCTTTATCCCGAACCGCCTATGAGGATGTCTTGATTTGGCCTTTTTCACAAGATGGCAATTACACCTGCAAATCCGGCTGTCGGCTTTTAAAGGAAGAAGCAGATATCAGTATTCCAGTGATTTCTCCATGTCTTGACATGAAGTTATGGAAGGGGATTTGGTTTCTACGGGTGCCAAATAAGGTTAAGAATCTGGTGTGGCAAGCTTGTCGGAATGCCATGCCAACAAAGGCAAACTTAGTTCGATGCACAATCATTGAGGACCCGTTGTGTGACCGCTGCCATACAGTCTAGGAAACTCCATTACACGCCTTGTGGAACTACTAGGAACAAGATGTGGTGTGGTCCGACTCTAAACTTTGGCACTTTCGTAGAACAGTCCAATTCGTGGACTTCAATGAGCTGCTATTATGGTTAATTCTGCAGGAAAAGAATGTAGAGATAGTTGTAATGACGGTTTGGGCGATATGGAAACAAAGAAACCAAGTTCAACTACGACAGAACGCTGTGGCGCTTCACCAGATTGCCAATCTAGCTAAAGAAAGGTATGTTGAATTTCTTTCTTCTCAATCGTTGCCTGTTGTTCGTCAACCACGCACTAGGAGTCGCTGGCTTCCTCCACCAACAGATTTCATGAAAATAAATTATGATGAGGCTGTTTTTTCCAATGAGAACAAATCTGGTTTGGGGGTGGTTATCAGGAACAATTCTGGTTTGGTTATTGCCTCATGCTTCGAAAAATTGTCCAAAGCTTACACTTGTGAGGAAATTGAATCACTTGCAGCGGTTAAGGCTTTCTCTTTTGCTTTAGAGCTGGGAATAACAAAGGCAATGTTGGAAGGAGATTCGTTGGTTGTCTTCAAAGTTTTGATGTATGAAGATGGCTCCTTGGCTCCATATGGATTGTTGGTTGAAGATGCAAAGATTCTTTCTCAAGGTTTTAATCAATTACTTTACTCTCATACAAAGAGAGAATTTAACTCTGTTGCTCTCATAGTTTGGCTAGATATGTTATTAATATTCTAGACTTGTTAGTGTGGATGGAGGATATTCCACCACAGTTTTATTTGTATTGCGGGCGGCTGTCCCTTGCCAGTGTACATGAAATGTGTGTCCTCTTTGGGCGGCGAAAACTCTCTTGGTCCCTCGAGGTTTGTTAACACCCTGGATTGCTTGTTGGAGAAAAGGCCTCATTACACGACAAGGGAGGTGGCTAACCACTAAGCACATCCCAGTGTGCTTCCACAGGCAATGTGGGATTCCATAAATGCAAGACCCCGCACCAGTCCACTACAATCCACCCCGCCCAGGGCACACGCGTCCTCGTGTGGGGCCACACTTAGTCAGGGCATGGCTCGATACCATTTATCTGCACCCCACCCACCGTGTGTATATTCCAATCTCTTTGGGCGGCCGAAGGCTCTGCTTAGTCCCTCGAGGTTTTATTCTTTGCTTGATTGCGCTGAGGAAAAGGCCACCATGCCTGATAAGGAGGGCATTCCTTACTCATACATCCCCGTATGCTTCATAAGAGCAATGTGGGATTCCATGAAATGCAAGACCCCACTTTTTGAATTCGCCGCCCCGCCAGTGTGCATGATATTGTCCTTTGATAACTAGAGAGCTCTTAGTCCTGAGATTTATTTCTTCCCCGAGTTGCGCTAGGGAAAGGCTTCATACACAACAAAGGGCATTCCTTATAAGCATCCCGTAATGCTTCCTTAGGCTGTCAATGATTCCATGAAATGCAAGACCCCACCCCAGGTCACTACAATCCACCCCGCCAGGAGCTGCATCCTCGCGTGTGGGGCCCACACGAGCTAGGGCATGGCTCATTCGACTTTGTCACGCCACCTTGTGTGCATGATGTGTCCTCTTTAAGGCGGCCGAAGGCTCTCTCTTAGTCCTACGAGTTTTGTTCTTTTGAGGTTGTCTTGGGAAAAGGCCTAAATACAAAAGGAGGCATTCCTTATAAACACATCCCCTGTGTGCTTCCACAGGCGTAATGTGGGATTCCATGAAATGCAAGACCCCCTTTTGGGTCACTAAGAAACCCCTTGAACTTTGGAGTAGGCTAAGAAACCCCTTGAACTTTTATTTTAACCAAACACCGAAATTGATGGAGAGAGAGAGGCTGTGGTTTGTCGGACTTTATGGTCTTCTGACAATAACTGATGAATAGAGAGAGATTCATCTAACAACAACTGATGAACGGAAAGTCAAACACACGAAAAACCCATTACTAATTAATTTGCAACACGAATTGATATCTTTTGATGTTGAACTTGGATGATTCTTCTTATTGTGGATAAGTGGGACCAGACATTAACGAATCGCAAGCCAAATCAAACCTACACATCTTGATTTTTTTGTTCAAGTAGTTTTTCTTTTCTTTTTCCACTGCTGGAATGGTTGGTCATTACTAGTGCTAGGACATGCATCAATATTCAGTATGATGTTAATCTTGCATTCCTATATTTACTCAATATTTATAGGAAAAAAATAAAGGTCTCTCTAGAAGCACCAGGCCACAACCATACGTTTATCTTTGACAAACTTAGTATAGTCAGGTTAAAGATCTCTCTCTCTCTCTCTCTCTATCTCAATTTAGGTGTTGGCAAGTTGCACGTGCATGTCAAGTGAGCAATGTTAGTCAGTTTAAACAGAAACTAAACAGATGTCTTAATTTGGATCTTAAGTAAAGTTCAAGGAGTAAATTGACTAAAATAAAAGTTTAGGGGGTTTCTTTGTCACTAGTCCAAAGTTCAGAGGGTCTCTTGGCATTTTTCCTAAATTGCTATAATGAAATTATAAATTTAGAACAATTACTTTGTATTAATTTTAATTTATTAGCTTATGTGATAAATAAATCTTTATTTGCGAATATCACATGATTATGTCATTTAGTGAAGTGGCAGTGGGTCCGTTTGGATTGAACTTATTTTTGTTGAAACTGAAAACTGAAAACACTGTAGCAAAATAATTTTTAAATGTGTGAATAGTGTCGTGAGACTCATTTTTAATATTTTTAAATGTGTGAACAGTGCTGCTACAGTGCGTGAACAGTGATTTTGTCTCCTACACAGTAAATTCATGTGATTTTATTGTTCATGCGCTAAAAAAAAAAAAAAAAAAAAAAAAAAAAAAAAAAAAAAAAACCCAAAACGCTAAACGCAGATGCGCAATCCAAACAGGTACAATATGTTTTGGACAAAGAAATAGGTTCTATTGATATATACTTTAAAGGTTATTTTAGTTAAATTATAATTGATTATTACAAATCGTATTTCATTTATTCATAAATATTTTTTTATTATAAATCGTGTTAGGTGAACTTAAATACAAAAATTAATTAATAATATTTCATCTCAAAAAACAAGAAAATAGATTTAAATAAACAAATTACATAAAAAATTAAATAAATATTATTTAATTAATATTTAAATATAAAAAAATGGTCTGAATTAAAGTTTTTGCCGTACCCATCAAAATTTGTTGAGCTGGCCTTGAGTCAAGCGCATATAATAGTCACTACAAAAAACGAGGGCTATAGCCGCGTTTGAAAAACATAGCTATAGACCCTAAAAACGCAGCTATAGGCTATAGCAGCGTTTTCAAACGCGGCCTATCTTGCGTGACAATAGCCCCCTGTGGGGACCTATAGCTGTGTTTTACCATAACCCATAAGCTGAGACCTATAACCGCGTTTTGTAAAAAACGCAGCTATAGACCTGCTTTTTGTAGAAAACGTAGCTATAGACCCGCTTTGGTTGCATTTAAAATGCGGCTATAGGTCCAACTTATAACTGCGTTTTAAACATAGCCCAAAGCGGGTCTATACCCGCGTTTTCTACAAAACGCAGCTATAGGTCTTAGCTTATGGGTTGTGGTAAAATGCAGCTATAGGGTGATTTGTAGCCGTGTTTATAAAAATGCGGCTATAGGTCCTGACATTGGGTTTTCCTGTAGTCGCGTTTTTAAAAACGCGGCTATAGGTTTTATTTTTTTATTTTATTTTCTTCCTAAACACATTCCTGCCCAAAACAAAACCTGTAATTCCTGCCAACACTCAACAGATGCAACCAATTGGAACTAACAAAACAAATTGCCAACACTCAATAGTTCCCAACCAATTGCTAGCAAACAAAACAAGTTCATTGCCAAAAGATTAATTACATAAACAAATAATTACATAAACAAAACAAGTTCCCAGCAAAAGATTTTTACATCACAAAATGCATATCCGTCAAGGATTTTTTACATCACAAAAAATTGTCAGCAAGCATCATGGTACTTGATCAGTCAGTCCAATGAACTTAGCTACAGCCAATTACCTGTGACAATGAGAACACCAGAAATTGGGTTGAATTGGGCTTGAAAAAATCCCTAAGCTTGGAACACTTGAAAACAGTGCAAACACTAGAAAACACTTGAAAACAATCATGCATTGTGGAACTATCAGCTACATTTAGCAAGTGTAAAAAGGCATGTATAAAAATGTTCACTTGAAAGGTTTTTAGAACAAGGATACTTTCCTATCGGCATTCATGGTTGAAATTTTCTAATTTGATTTTATGTCTTATAGTAATCTACTTCCCTACTTCTTGCTTCATATACACAGATACTTTCATGAAAAACAAAAAAGTGGATGAAGTTACCAAGTATTATCCAAAATTACAGAATAAAGAGATTCCAGTGGGCACCGTTCAAGTCACTGTTACAATATAGAGAATATAGTTAATCTAAATCAAATTATTCACTGGGGAATTTCAACAAACATATAGAGAACAAAAACAAAGATGTCAATAACAATGAAATTTTTGAACAAAAACAAAGAGACACCAAAATTATATAATTTAAACATAGTATTCAAGGTCCTCTCTTAAATGACCATCAGGACTACCTAAAATCATATGTCATTTTCTGATATTGTATTTTGCATCAATGTAAAGTCATGAAAGGTAAATAGTAAAACACATTTTAGATTGAACGCGAAACTATGTCATGTTAGATCGGAGAGGCATTGGATTTGAATGATCCAACTTGAGCTAAAAAAAATCTTTTTAAACGAAATGGGGAATCTTAGAAGGAATACCAAAAATCCTACTCACCACAATTCATCTGATACCTAAAATACAAAATTCAAACTCACACAGACAGAGAAAAAGAGAGAGTGAGGAATATACACAGAGGATTAGGAGAGAAGGGGAAACCTGTAGCACTTTCTCCAGCCAAGAAGAGAAGGGGAAACCAATACTATCACCCAAATTCGGATGGGAGGAAGGGCGGTGTCGAGTTGCGTGGCACAGAGCATGGCGGCGAGATTAGGGATCGAGAGCTAGGTTGAGAGTGAGCTGAGAGTTTTTTTCAATTTAGGGTTTTTTTCGTTGTTGTGTTGAATTGAGGGTTTTTTAATTTTATTTTTTTTATTTATAACAAGCCCAGAGCTGCATTTTATAAAACGTAGCTCTGTATATGTTTAAGCCACGTTTAATCAAATGTAGCTCTATAAAAGTTTAAGCTGCGTTTAATAAACGCAGCTTCAATTCATGTTTAAGTCGCGTTTCATAAAACGCAGCTCTATACATGTTTAAGCCGCATTTAATAAACACAGCTTTGGGATATATTGAAAAAAAAAAAAATCCCCAGATGGGTCTATAGCCGTGTTTTTAAAAACGCGGCTTAAGCCCTACCCAGCTAAACACAGCCTCAACATCACAAAACGCGGCTTTAGAGCTGGTCTATAGCCGCGTTTAGTAAATGCGGCTATACGTACAGTGGTGGAGCTGCGTTTGTGTGAAACGCAGCTTAAAACATCACTGTGTTTTTTGTAAATGCAGCTTCAAAAACGCAGCTCCAAAGCACGTTTTTTGTAGTGAGTCAAACACATATAATAACTGTGAAAATAAGTGTGGTCCTAGAATTTTTCATTTCGAAAATACCTCCTCTTATAAATTCTACTAGCTAGTTGGTCGAGCTTGTACAAAATGAAACATGCCAATAAGTGTTGTCCTAGAAGTTTTGCTGCATGTGACATGCATCTAGTTGACATTGGAAGGCAACAACTTGTGAAGCTAAATTATTTTTCTATTTTCTGAACGATTGCAAAACTATTAAAGCTTACAAAAAAATAATAGTAATGGATTTTAAGGAAGGATTAGAGCCTGTGAGTCCCAATGGACAATACTTCAACAGCTCTGTGCTATCGATGTCCGTTATAGTTGTTCTTTAATTTGAGGTTCCAATCAACGACCTGCCCCTCATGTCATTGCTCAACGGTGCGTGGCTTCCCATCAATCCACGCTTCTCCTCTGTTATGGTGTTGATCTCTCTCAGTCTCTCTTAAATTATAGCTATTTATATTTTATATTTTATATTTCTCAGTTTTATTAGATATATTTCAAAGTAGATAATACTCTCGTTTAAATTAGAGTTGTTTGAAAGTGTTGTGTTTTTAATTTCCTCTATACCACCCTCCCCCCAAAAAAAAAGATGGAGGGTAAAGGGAAGCATTTTAATGCCTCCTAAATTTTGTGAAAGCACAATTTGGTCAAATATGAGAAAGCAAAGGCCAAAGCATATATTGAAATTAAGTTGTTATCTTCATCTTTTATTATCTTTCTTTCAGCATGCATTACATTCTTCATTAATTCTAAAGAATATTTGAGCACAAATAATGTTATTTTAGCTTCTTCAAAAAATGACACTAATTAGTGAGAATTTGAGAACAGGTTAGGGGCACAAAAGGTGAGAAACAATGGAAAAGGGTTGAAGTATGGAGACCTCCAAGACAACGTTAAGACTCCCATTTTCCCTACTGGATTGTCACCCGAATCATTCGCAGGGCCGGCCCTAGGCTTAGGCCAATTAGGCCATTGCCTAGGGCCCCTTTACTAGAGAAGGCCCCAAATTTGGGGGCAAATTTATTTATTTATTTTTTATATATAAATATTTTTGGGAGATATTAAAACATTTTAGTTTACATTTTTTTTTTCACTATTAAGAAGGCTCAAAGAATTAAGTAATGCTAGAGATAGAGATAAGACAAATTTAAATAAATAGGTCTTACAAATAGACGTGCTACTAATCACAAGTATTTCAAATAGGAAAATGTTAAAAATACTGTAAATTTTACTACATAACTTTTATTTATTTAATTATTTTTATACAAGATAAAAATTCTACTTTAACCTAATCTGAGTGTATATGTGTACAAAACTCTCTTCTAGAGACTTAAATCTCGGCCATTGCCCCCCATACCCCACAAGAACTTATATTTGTGGAGTGATCACTGCACCAAGGGTGTGTGGTGGTTTTCATAACTTTTATAATTTGATGTGACAATGAATATGATAGGTAGATTTCAACAAACTATTGAATGCATTTTTGAATGAATATTTGTGATTGGTGATATATCTTTGTAATACTCATGTTGTAAATTTTATAATATTTCTAGTATTTTTGTAAGCCTCATGTCATTGATCACATTCATTACAATACCAGTTTGTAGTAAAATTTGTTATAACTTTAGCATTTTCCCAAAAAAAAAATCATATTAAAAATTAAAAAGATTGGATTTAAAAAATTATTATATAAAATGCTAGTTAAATATTATTTAAGTGATAACCTAAAGGCCCTATTTGAAGATTTCGCCTTACGCTTGGGCCGGCCCTGATCATACGACGAATATCTTGACGACTACATCACAAACATAGCAATGGACCAGTTCCCACAAAACAAACCACTACGGGAAATTCATTCTATTCAATATCCAACAAGCAAAGCAGCTGGTAATCTCATATTCAAGTTTCACCATGCACTTGGTGATGGCTACTCTCTCATGGGTCTACTTCTTTCTTTTCTACAAAGAGCTGACAATCCTTCTCTTCCCCTAACGTTTGCTTCACGCCAACACTTAGGAAAAGATCGAAAGTCATGACCAAAGAAGTATTTATAGGATGGTGCCTCAATTTCTTTCCTCCATCTTCAACACTATATATGATTTCGGATGGAGCGTGTTAAAGAGCAATTTTGTTGAAGATGATCAGTCACCGATAAGGTCTGGGGGTGAAGTAGTGGAGTTTCGACCAATGACAATATCAACTATGACATTCTCTCTTGATCATATCAAATTTATCAAGTCCAGACCTGGAGTGGTAAGATTAGCATATTTTTATACAAATTATCCATTAATTGTAATTAGAAGCCTACATTTTTAATTTCATATTTACCATACTAACATGCATGACCAGTTGGGTAGGAAGCACGGACACGGTAAAAGGGTTAGTGTATCAAACATGTATCGGATACGGCTAAATGCATGTCCAAAACTTAACTAACCAAAAAAAATGATTTTTTAATTGGGATATGACTGGAACACAGTTAGGACATGAAATTGAAAAAAAGGTTTGATCTACACTCACGACCATTTTTTATTCTTGAAATGATAAATAAATCATTTTTGCTCTTAAATATATATATATATATATTTAACAATATATTAAAAAAATAAAAATATATTTAATAATTAATTAGTACACATATCCCTATCATACCTGTATTCTTCAAAAGTTTTCATATCGTCGTATCGTACCTATACCCGTACTTGTAACCATACCCCTATTGGTGCCTTCTATCTCATGAGTACTAGGTTTTGAATGGGAGTCTTGACTCATGAGTCATGAGTGATGCGTGAGGTCTTCCCCTTACGACCCTACCTATAAGGACAAGCCAGTTAGAAGAAGTCTCTTTCCACTACGTGATGATTTATAAGACTATATCCATATATATTATTTAAACAAATAACATAATTTATATAAAAAAAAAAATGTCATGTAATTAGAAGTACACCGCTATGCAGGGTCTGTTTGAGATCCGCTTATTTTGCTGAAACTGAAAACTTTTTGCTGAAAGTACTGTAGATAAAAGTAAAAGTTTGCTGAAATAGTATAGTGGGACCCATGAATAGTACCAAAAAGTGTAGTAGGACCCATGAATAGTAGCAAAAATAGGCTGAATAATAAAATAAGTTGACAAAAATAATCTTTGCCAAACAGTTAAGCAGTGAGTTGGAAGAAAAATCCTCCAAACGGACTTGGAAGTAAACATTTTTCATTTTTTATATGAAAGTTTTCATAAGCTAGCATTATTATTAGAATAATTTTCTTATATTTGAACATAACTTATCTTTCTATTATAAATTCTCATGTGGAAAAGAAAAGAAAAAGTCTCATATATAATAACAAAGTGTAAAGATTTTTAACATAGAGAATTTGGATCCGTTTAAGCATTTTAGGGCTACTTTCTTTAAAATACTTAATGCGTAGCTTGAACTTGATCCAAGTACATATATGGCACCTCATGTGGTTAGTAACCTATCAATTTGCAGACAATGCCATGCGGGGCTCTTGCATTGAACTTAATATAGCTCGAACTCTTTCTCCCGTAGACTTTCTAGTACTACTTTATGCATGGGAATGTGCCAATTTAGTTACAAGGCCCTTGACGAACTTAACATAATTTGGATTATATATATACATACAAAATTAATGGCAAATATCACAAGAATATAAAATTCTGGACTCATTTTATTAAGATTTGATTTCTCTATTGAATGCTATATTCTCAAATGCAAACCATAAATGATGTAATTACTGGTATAATCTTCTATGGCACCCGACTGTACATGCAAGAGATAAGCCATAACTCAAGCAAAGCACAATGCGTAGCAGTTGTGTTGCTCAGTACAAGGACAGTTAGTGGCTACAAGTCTGTCCAGGAGATGGTCATACCTGACTCAGATGCGCCATGGGGGAACAAATTCAGCTTCTTGCATATACCAATACCAAAGTTTACCGATCTTAAATCCTTGAATCCAACTGAGTTTGTGTTGAGAGCACACAACATGATCAAGAAGAAGAAAAATTCTTCAGCTATTTACTTCACAGCTGGTAGCCTGTTAATGATTTTGGATAAACTTAGAGGCCCTGAGGTACATACAATATAGTATTCGATCATAACATTTGGTCATGGATTTATTCTTTTCAATATAAAACCCTATATAATTTAATATATCCTTAATACTAGTTACTTGATTTGATATTCTCTATTACTTGTGAGCCACGATTAATGTTTTTAAAATAATAAATGCGACTCATAATTTTTTATTTTTTATTTCAAAAGAAGAAAAAAGTTGTAAACCTTTAAAATTGATTAATATATGGGGTTTATAAATTGTTAAGCAAGCCACATATTTAAGGGGTAATTACATTTTACTACTCTAAACTATTTCTCAAATTACACTTTACACCATAAACTTTCAAAATGCATAGTTAGCACTCGGAATTATAATTTGTGTTACACTTTATACCATGCTGTTAATTCTATCATTATTTTGGATGAAAAATTAAAGTTTATGGTGCAAAGTGTAATCAGAGTATGATTTAGGGTAATAAAATGTAATTTCTCATTTGTTTTTAAGAGATTTAGAAGAAGGGCAATTAAATCTTTTTTTATAGTGCCATCCAAACTAACGAAAAAATTGACGGCGGGGTACAAAATATAACACGAGTTATAGTTTAGGGTATAAACCATACATTCTAAAAGTTTAAGATACAAAATAGAATTGGGGGTATAATTTAGGATAGTAGAATGTAATTTTTCCCATATTTAAATTTAGTTATTGTATTATAACATTCAAAACTCATACAATTTCTATCTCGAAGAAAGATAAAAAGTAGTTATATCTGTCAAGTTAATTTGCAACTTTTATGTCTCAAAATCAACATATTTATATATATATATATATATATATATATAGTATGTTTGAACTGTATTAAGCTATATGTTGATTCTCGATGAACCTTTTCCGAACTTTTCTTGCTATGGGCATGCTGTAATTGCAGGCAGCAGCTAGATACATTTATAGGTCAACAAGGTCCTCGAGCATGGTGATGTCAAATATGATAGGGTCAATGGAACAAATGCCTTTGGCTAGTCATCTCTTCAAAGGCTTCTACTTTGTGACTACTGGAGGACCTCAGGTATCTTATGTTATAGGAAAAAATTGGGAAACAGTATATTTTTAGGAAAAAATTAGGCGTGTGGCATGCGTTCAAAGTTATTTAGTAAGTTAGACTCTTTTTGAAAGTCGAGTTTGGCAAACTCGACTTTGGGCTAGAAAACGAACACTATAGTGGCGTTTTTTTAGTGCCTATAGCAGCGTTTATATAAAACGCCACTATAGGGTATCTATAGCGGCGTTTTTGAAAAACGCCACTAAAAAAAACGCCACTATAGTGTTTATTTTCTAGCTCAAAGTCGAGTTTGGCAAACTCGACTTTCAAAAAGAGTCTAACTAACTAAATAAGTTTGAACGCGTACTATCCGGCTGATAAATTTCGAAAATTGTACTGTTTGGCAAATTTTGCCTATGTTATATGATAAAGTTTTTTTTTTTTTTTTTTTTTTTTTTTTTTTAAGATAGTTTCGACGTATGGCGTCCACTCCTAATGATAACTCTTTATCATCAGACTAAGACACCAATTAGTTTTTGGTGTAGGCGGGAATTGAATCCCAGATCTCTTATATAACCATCAGAGACTTTATCAGTTGAGCTAACTGGAATCCACTTATATGATAAAGTTAGGTCTTAAAAATTTAAAAGAATATTAAAATAATTAACGTTAGTAGCTATATATAATTAAACTCCTCATTGTCAAAGTTCCAAAATTCTAAAAAAAAAAAAAAAAAAATTATTCCCATTAAAAATAATATTTCATTTGTATTTAGAAATTTAAAAGAACTTTTATTATTTTTTATTTTTTAATAATTTACCATTATTATTTTTCTTTTAAATGATAAAAGTTGAATCTTTCACATTGTGCTTACATGATGTGACTCATTATAAGTATATTAAAATTACTAAAATAGTTTACTTTTATGCTGCTTCATTACCAAGTTTAAATAAAAAAATATTTTAATACTAATCCAGTTAAAACTCAAATATAGAATTTTTAAAAATTTATAGAATCTGTTTTAGTACTGTTATTTTTTTGAGTAATTTGATACTGTTTTTTAAATAATAATTTTTAATATTTAAATATCATAACATATATTTACTACGGTACTTAAATAATATTACTAAAAATCTTTTTCCAAACTTGAAAAGAGTACTAACATGGAAAGAGTTTTATGGGTCAGCCGGTCTCAAGTATAGGCATAGATAGTGCACTGCATAGTCTGACAGTCAAGGATGAGGGGCTAGGGCCCACAGCAGCACAACCACAGCCACGAGTGGGGGCCCATGACACTGACAAAGTCAATCATTAGATCCCACTCTTTCTTCTTTCTTGTCTAGTAGTAGTTTGAGAACACAGTACAAGTAATAAACAACATTAAAAATCTCTTACGTACCAAACCTGGAAAAGAGTACCTAACCTGGGAAAGATTATCATGGGTCATGGAAGTTTTAAATTAATGTATAATTACTATTTAAATTTATTATTAAAATAATGTAAAAATGTCATGTATATAACAAATTTTTTTAAATAAAAAGCTTTAGATAGTATTATAATTAGGTGGTGGCCTTTGGCGTACGTAAAGTTATCTTTAAAAGGTTCGGAGTGCGGATAGAGTGAGCAGTAATAATATCCGTCTTTTTAGGTGTGGATAAAACATTTCATTAGTCTTTGAGAAGATGCTATTGATGACTAATAATGTTGGTATGGCATCGCTTAGTGAGGTTGGCTACCCTTGCGGGTTGGTTAGAATCGATAGGCGGAGTTAGGATTTTAGTTTAGGGGGCAAGGTTACAGAGATAATTGAAAACAAAATTAATCTAAAAAATATTAGTTTGCATACGATAAAAATAAATAAGTAGCGCATATAATAAATAAATAAATAAATAAGATAATTAATTCATATTAATAAAAATTAATTGAAGAACGTGTCCCAGTGTATTTATTTACAATTCAAGAATTAATCAATGTACTCAAAATAAACTATGAGATTAACTCAATGAAAAAGTGTAAAAAATATATAAATATATTTGAAAAGTTGTATAATATTCGTTGGCCGATAGGTTCTGGACCTCTTGCTGAGGCTGATGGTGAAAATTTTTAAACTTGGTTTGAGTTAGAAAGATTGTTTAATAATAAATTAAATGTAATTAGTATGCAAAAAATCAATTTCAATTATTGTGAAAGATCAAGTGTAGTGAGTCAGATTTTTATGTGGATTTATCTTATATACAAAAAAAACTTTTTTAATTTTTAATAGATAATAGATAATATTGTTTTAATCAAAAAATTTTCACTTCATAGATTAACCCAAAAATAATGGTACAATAAGTATATGAATTAGTAAGAACCATTTCAACGTGGCCACATTCATCCCATTGCATTTTAACTTTGGCCCGACATGTGGTGTGCTCTTTAGTTACTGGCATTATGAGTGTTGGACATATATATTGGCTTAAACTAAATTCATTAACGCAGGAGAAATATCATCTAACAAAAACCCTCTCTCCTAGTCCTCACACTCACCTAATATGAAAATATGGTGACTTAAAAAACACTCTGTTTCTTGACAAAAAACGGGCGTATCTCTAACATGAAAGGCAAATAGCACTATTTGGATAGCAGCCAGCAGTGTAAAATTTGTAAACCAACAAAAACCCGTCCTCTTACTCACTAACATGTTATGTATATATATCTTTATAGGAGACAAACTAATCTAAATATCCTAGTAGAGGTTTTGGTGGAGTTCGAGGATTGCCCCCTTGTCATCCCTTTGGTTAGAAATGGATTGGGTTCCCAAGCTGGAGTCTTCTGGCTCGGGGGTACTCATCTGGCAATAAGAGCCCCATTTTTATCAAAAAAAAAAAAAAATGTTGTTGTAGAGTAGTTTGGTTCTATGGCGTCTCTTCCTGTGAAATGGCTCTTTATCGTGGTCCAGGCCAGCCGATTAGTTTTTGGTGTAGGCGGAAGTGAGCTGGATCTGTATATAGCAATCGGGAGAACTTTATCGGTTGAGAAATTGCGTGGAAATCATACTTATATGATAAAGTTAGGTCTTAAAATTAAAAGAATATTAAAATAATTAACATTAGTAGCTATATATAATTAAACTCCTCATTTAAAGTTCCAAAATTACAAAAAAAAAAAAATTATTCCATTATAAATAATATTTCATTTTGTATTTAAATTTAAAAAGAACTTTATTATTTTATTTTTAATAATTTACCATTATTATTTTCTTTTTAAATGATAAAAGTTGAATCTTTCATTGTTAGCACATGACGTGACTCATTATAAGTATATTAAAATTACTAAAATAGTTTATTTTATGTAAACTTCATTACCAAAGTTTAAATAAAATTATTTTAATACTAATCCAGTTAAAACTCAAATATAAATTTTTAAAAATATATAGAATCTGTTTGATACTGTTATTTTTTTAGTAATTTGATATTGTTATTTAAATAATAATTTTTAATATTTAAATATCATAACATGTATTTTCACGGTATAAATAATATTACTAAAATTTTCCAAACTTGAAAAGAAAAGAGTACCTAATAACCGGGAAAAGAGTTTTATCGGGTCAGCGGTCTCTCAAGTATGGGCATAGATAGTGCACTGCATAGTCTGACAGTCAAGGATGAGGGCTAGGACTGGCACAAACCACAGCCACACAAATTGGGGGGCTATGACACTGACAAAGTCAATGACGAAATCATTAATTCACTCTTTCTTCTTTCTTGTCTAGTAGTAGTTTGAGAACACAGTACAAGTAATAAACAACATTAAAAATCTCTTACGTACCAAACCTGGAAAAGAGTACCTAACCTGGGAAAGAGTTTCATGGGTCCTTATAAGTGATAAAAGCGGAAGTTTTAAATTAATGCATAATTTATTATTTAAAATTTATTATTAAAAATAATGTAAAATGTCATGTATAACAAATTTTTAAATAAAAACTTGAATGATATTATAATTAGGTGGTGGCCGCTGTGCAGATGCGTAAAGTTAACTATCTTTAAAAGGTTCGAGTACGAGATAGAGTGAGCATAATAATATCGAATCACTTTTTAAGTGTGGATAAACTTATTTTAGTAGTCTTTGAGAAGATCTTTATTGATGACTAATAATGTTGGTGGGCATTCTTAACGAGGGTTGGCCCACTTGCTTGGTTAGGTTGCAGAAGCAGTTGAGTTTAAGCTCGGTCCGTACTGTTCGAGAATATAATACAACCATAAGAGGCCCCATTTTTAAAAAAAAAAAAAAAAAATGTTGTTGTAAGTAGTTTGGTTCAATACAATTTTGATTCATAAGCAACAAACCGGATTAGAATAGGTTTCCAACATGGGGACTCGAAAGCCAAAACCCCACTGCCTTGAGTGTGTTAGTAATCATTAAGACAGTAAGCATCTTGGGTCTTTATATTTATAAATTATTATATTTATTATATGAATTGGTGTGAGGAGAAAATGGGTGTTTACGCTATAATGCTGAATAAGTAAAGTTAACTCAAAGTTAATACATCGGTTTGCTAAAAAAAGTTAATCTGTCCGGTGGAAACTTATTGAGTATTGTAAAAACTTTTATTGATGAATAGTAGTTCTATTTGGGGTCACATCGTGAGGTACTATTTATGCGTCTTTGGTGAATAATTAATTTATCATGGTATCTTACATTCGCCTTTCTTTGTCTTGTTCTGTCTTGCTGAGGATCTTGAGCAGTAGTCTGTCGAATTTGTTTAATTTGTCTGGATACGTAAGGAGCTATTCACATGTCTTTGGTGAATAGGTGAGCGATATTAACTTTAGTTAGATGCTTTCGCAGCGTCTTAATGAATAGCAATCTATCATGCAAATGATTTGATCTTTACGGATTTTCTCGATAGTGGCTATAGTTGGAGCTTTGCTTGTTGAATATCTTTGTTATTGCTTGTTATTTACCACATAAATACGTTATTCACTAGCTTGTCATTATATTGAAGGGATAATGTCTTTATTGAGGCAACCGTCTCTTTCTTGGTGCGATATATAAAGTTTGAGATTTGCTTGAATGGCTATCTTGTGAGACTAATATGGATAAAGGAGCCTTCCGAAAAGAAAAGGGCAAGGCACCGGTGGGTGCAACCCAAACAAATCCAAAAAGCTTGACAGATTTCAAATAAGCATGAAGGCGTCTCGGTGGAGACAATATCCCTTCGGGATACGTTGCTAATGGGAGCAATGCATTCATGTGGTGAAAAAATGAAATCTTGCGAAGTGCTCCACAACGATCTTACTTTTGAGCTGGAGAATTCTGAGGACCTTCCTTTTCATATTAAATTGCTGCTTGATAAATTCCAAGCGACTTTCACCCTGAGACGAAACCCTTATTCCAAAGACCATAAGGCTTTGGAATTACATGCTGTGCTGAGTGCCTTTATTGAAGCATTGGTAAATCAAGCTTAGGAAAGGAGGATGGAGCTTGAGCTCTATAAAACCAGGGAGCCACAGTCTCTAAAAAACTATCTTATGGGAACAAGCTTTCAAAAGCTCCACCCTAAGATTAAGTTAAAAACGAGACTTGCCATCGAACCCACGAAATTCAACGAATACTTTAACTCCTTAAAGCCATGACCCGGTTCATGACGGATGGATGTCTTACTTTAAATTTAGTCTCTACGACATTTATCGGAGCATGCAGACATGACCGGATGCCCAGGCTTTATCTCCTGAGGCCACTTGGTATGAAAGTTTTGGAGAAGCGAGAAGAGTTTATAGCGGACATCATCCTATCAAAGGATTGCTTATCAACTTGCGAGACGAGAGGGATCCGGTGATTTGTGATCCTTTATGGTTGTCTAAAATGCTAGAAGCGGATTTATCGGCAAGTTAATCCTAACTACAGAATTTAGATTAGTTTATTTACATGATCGTCCAGCCATTTGCCTGAGGTGGAGGACTTAATTATCATAAAAGCTTCTTATACGGAGCACCGCTTCGGCATGGGATATTAGTTACTATATGGAGGCTTCGGCCAGCACATTTTGGTCCTCATGCATTGATTTTAGTTCTAGCCCGACTATAAGCTGGTACAGAGACACATATCTATCTTGATGACCCTTATGCTCTAGCACCGAGAATGGTCTAATTTCATGAGTAATAAGATTTGTGAAGTACCAAAGAATTAGATCATGACTTCCACTATGTGGCTACAGCAGGATAGGCGCATGTGGTCAGACCTTGATGGGGCTCGTGGTAAAAAGATGAATTACTAGATTGATCCTAGAATAATGACAAAGAATCGTGCCCCCACTATCTTCTATTTCATACTGTTTTATGTGGCAATTATGGAGTACTCCTTAGCATGAACAATATGAAGATGACTACGTCATTTAGATTATGATAACTATGCGGTCTGATTAGAACCTCTGAGAATGATAGCTTTCTCAGACAGTCCATCCAAGATAATTATGACAAACCACTATTCCTGCCAACATGCGGATTCAAACGGACTGCGTAATAGATTCTACAAATTTCAAACAATTAAGCTTGAGTTAGCTGCCTCAGGGTTATTTTAAACACATACCACGGTCCAGACAGTCTTTTGAAAGCAACTATTGTTCCTTGCGTGCGCCCAAAGAAATTTACCACGATAGATTCCCGAATGAACTCAATTCATCAATAAAAGTTACCTGATACTCACAAGTCTCTGCCAGAAGCCCAGATTAAGCTTTACGGGTTAAAGACATACCATGGTTTATTTCATACATAAAAGACTCAGAAGATAGAAGCGGGTCAATTTCTAGATTCTAAGTTTTAGGTTCAAAGTCCAGAAAGAAGATAGCCTTCTCTCTCTTAGAAAGACTCTTGTAATCCTCCATCTTTTCAGCAATCTTGCTCCACTTACAGCCCCAGACGAGGAGACGTAATCTTGTAACCTTTCGAGACGGATTTTATTTTGTAATCTTGTAACAAAGAGCGGAAGTTTGTTTTCAAGTTTTTATCAAAGACAGTTTTATTCGTAAGATTTCCACTAGTTTTGTTTTCATATTCTATGTTAAAAGTTTAGCTTTATTTTGAATATATCTATTTTTCTTTGTTTTCTTCTTTATTATCTATTTAATCATTGTAAAGCAAGCCACATATTTAAGGGGTAATTACATTTCACTACTGGCTATCTGCTCAAATTACCTTTTCATATGGCTTTCAAAATCTTTAGTTAGCACAAAAATTATAATTCGTGTTACTTTACACCATGTTGTTAGTCGACATTATTTTGGATGGGCTAAGTTTATGGTGCGAGTGTCGAGTATGGTTTAGGGTAATAAAATGTAATTACCGTTTGTTTTAAAGAATTGAGAAGGAGTAATTGAATCTTTTTTTATAGTGCCATCCAAACTACTTGAAAATATTGACGGTGGGGTGGAAAGTGTAACACGGGTTATAGTTTAAGTGTAAGCTATACGTTAAAAGTTTAAAATACAACATAAAATTAGGGTATAATTTAAGATAGTAAAATGTAATTTTTTCCCATATTTAAATTTAGTTATTGTATTATAACATTCAAAACTCATACAATTTCTATCTCAACGAAAGATAAAAGTAGTTATAACTGTCATGTTAATTTGCAACTTTTATGTCTCAAAATCAACATATATATAGTATGTTTGAACTGTATTAAGCTATATGCTGATTCTCGAAGAACCTTTTCCGAACTTTTCTTATGGGCATGCTGTAATTGCAGGCAGCAGCTAGATACATTTATAGGTCAACAAGGTCCTCGAGCATGGTGATGTCAGACATGAGTAGGACCAATGGAATAAATGGCTTTGGCTAATCATCTCGTCAAAGTCTTCTACTTTATGACTACTGGGAGGACCTCAGGTATCTTATGTTATAAGATAAAGTTAGGTCTTAAAAATTTAAAGATATTAAAATAAATAACTTTAGTAGCTATAATTAAACTCCTTATTGCAAAGTTCCAAAATTCTCAAAAAAAAAAATATTCCCATTAAAAATAATATTTTTCATTTGTATTTAGAAATTTAAAGAACTTTTATTATTTATTATTTTGTTTTTTTAATAATTTACCATTATTATTTTCCTTTTAAATGATAAAGTTGAATCCTTCACATTGTGCTTATGATTTTGACTCATTAGAAGTATATTAAAATTACTAAAATAGTTTACTTTTATGTAAGCTTCATTGCAAAGTTTAAATAAAATGTTTAATACTGGTCCAGTTAAAACTCAAATGTAAATTTTTTTAAAGATATATAAGGCTAATTTGGTACTGTTATTTAATGATAGTTTTTAATGTTTAAATCTGTAATATTTACGCAATGGCATTTTAATACGTATTTATGATATTTTTAAATGCGTTCTTTAAAAATCTCTTTATCAAATATGGAAAAAGTACCTAACACAGGAAAAGAATTTTATGGGTCAGCCAGTCTTAAGTAGGGTCATAGATAGAGCATTGCACAGTGTGACAGTCAAGGATGAGGGGCTAGGCCCACGGCACAACCACGGCCACACAAATTGAGGGGCCCATGACACTGACAAAGTCAATGACGAATCACAAATTGAGTCACTCTTTCTTCTCTCTTGTCTGGTAGTAGTTTGAACACATAGTATGCGTTTGGATTGTGTTTCCCGTGCACTGCGTTTGCATTTATTTATTTTTATTTTATTTTTAATTTTATTGAGAAGCGCATTTTACGTGGGAATGTGTGTCTGTCGACGGATCTGTGCCTTTGTTTACGGGCATGAGCGCCGTTTTTAGCAAAATTTTTATTAAAATGGGTCATGAATCTGTCGCGCGTTTAAAAATTATTTTCTTCCTGATGTTTTCAGTTTTTATTGAAAATAAGCGGTGTCCAACGGACCGTAGATACAAAATAATAAACAAACTAAAAGTCTCAAAAGGAAAGAACTAAAAAATTGAAAAGAAAAAAAAGAGAAAAGAAGAAGAAGCCAAGAAGGCAAAGGCAGTCTGGCAGTGACGAGAGAGAGAGGAAAGAAGCCAGAAGGCAAAGAAGAAGAAAAAAAAAAAAAAGAAAAAAAAAAGAAAAAAAGAGAAGAAGAAGAAGGCAAAGGCAGTGGCGAGAAGAAGGTAAAGAAGAAAAAGAAAAAAAAGCCTAGTCCCCAACGGAGAGAGAGAGAGAGAGAGAGAGAGAGAGAGAGAGAGAGAGAGAGAGAGAGAGAGAAGGATTGTTTTTGCAACTGTGTGGAAGACTCGGAGGTGCGGCATAGTAACAAAGTTTTTGACTTTTCAATTTTTCTACTACTGTATACAAGTAAGCTCTAGATGTGTTGGGTTGGGATGAAAATTATAAATTTTCCCCTTTTATTGGTTGAGATAATTGTTAAAATATTCATTTTAAAGATGTTGAATGTTTAATTATTGTAATTTGTTGACATATGTATTTATACATTGTATTTTATTTAAATGAAAATTATGTTTATTTTAAGACTTTCTTCTTAAATATATACGTATATTATCGGGTATAGAGACCAAAATGATAAGGTTTTAAAAGTTTCAAACTATTTAGAGATAAACTTTCAAATTTTTATAAATTTTTTTCAAAACTTTGGGGGGGTGGGGGGTGGGAAGACCCCTTTGGTCCTCAAGTGGCTCCGCCAATGATGTAAATAGTGGCTGAGCTAAGATTTTGTGTGTTGGGGTGGAGGAGCGACTAGAACATGAAATGATTAAATTTTTTTTTCAATGTAATTATAGGGTGCAGAAAATTGAGTGTCAAAAGTTTTTGTCAAGTTTAAGCACATTAATATCAAACATTGCAAAAAGTATCTTTATTTTATAAATCAAAAAGTCTATTTTATTATTCTAGTACATAATTTTACAATACACCTTACATTACATGTTTTTTTCTTCAATTCAATACATTAAATAATATACAACACATTAAAATAATATTTACTTAAAACTCATCCCAATACAAAACAATAAAAATTGTAAAATTTGTGATAGCTGTATATGGTCCAAGACCTTCAGTAAGGAGGCTCATTGGTAAAATTTTAAAATTTGTGAATAGTACTATTCACCCATGCTAAAAGTTTTAGAATTTGAAACACGTGATGAGGTAGCCTTTTTGGTGTTTGGTGTGCCAAACGCCAAATATTTGTTATTTGGCACACCTGATAAGTTTATATAAATCTATATTATTTAATTTTTTGATAAATTTAGTTTTCTAAATTAAATTATATATTAATAAGTATCATGATTAAGATTAAAAAATTATTAATAGACAAAAGATATTTAAAAATTAGAAAAACAATTGGTGAATGCCCAAAAATAAATTAAATAACCAATAAAATATTACATTTTATATTTATATGATGAGCAATGCTGTAGACATAATAATTTTCACAGTTTTTCTCATAACATTGATTTGGTAAGCTCTTACTGATTCTTATTATTATTTTATTACCAACCATTAATAGTTTGCCACTTAGGGAGATGTCAAATTTTTTGTGAAATTTTTTGTATACATAGACTCATGGGTATACACTTATATGATATAGCAGGCGCTTTATATGTTATATTATAGAATATGTACAATTAAACAAAACAAAAAAGGATATTCTTAAAAAAAAAAAAGAACCAAAAAAATAAGGAATCGAAGAGCAGTCACGTCACACACATGGGGAGTAGTTATGGGGAGTAGTTAAAATAGTGTTTACCTTTTTAAGTGTCTGATTTTTTCACCACACACTTGGAGGTCATCCTCTTAGAGCATCCTCATTAAGGCTCCTATATGCTAAAAATCTTATTTTTTAGCAGCTGAACCCCAAAACATACCCTCCATCAAAACTGCTATATTGTATAAAATTTACAATCTTGCTACAGTGCGCTCTCATTTTTGAGAGCGCACTGTAGCTGTATTGTAAAATAAAAAATGGTTTTTTATTCACCAACGGCTCTCTCATTTCTCATTTTCTTTCCTCTCTCACTTCTCATCTCTGTTCTCTGTTCTCTCTCCGTGGTTCATGGCCTGTTGTGCTCGTCGCCGGTCTCTGCTCGTCGTCGATCTCTTTGCTGTCAGTCACTCGATCTCTCTACTCCGTCTGCAACATCGCTAGCTCGTCGTCAATTTCTCTACTCTTTGGCCGCAGCCTCCGATTCGCTCTCCCACTTGCCACTGCCTCCGATTCGCTCTCCCACTCGTCCTCACCGGTTCAGATCTATGATTATCTCTCTCTCACGCCTTGGGTTCCGATTTGCAAGTTGTGGGTTTGTATAGGGGTTTCGATTTGGACATATTTTGTTGGATTTGTGATTTGGTTTTGGATGGGTATGGTTTGTGGTGGGTTTACTGGTGGCGGCGATGGTGAAGGTTTTTTTTTTTTTTTTTTTTTTTTTCTGCTGTGGTTGGTGGTGGTGAGTGGATGTGGTGGTTGTGGGTGGATGTGGATGTGGAGGTTTCTTTCTGCTGTGATTTTTTTTTCTTTTTTTGTTAGTGGTGGTTGTGGTATGGGTGGTGGGTTTTTGGTGGGTGGTTGGTAGTGTGGTGCCGGTGGTGCTGTGAGAAAGAGAGAGACAGAGGAGAGAGAGGAAAATAAAAAAATATTGAAAAATAATAAAGAAATATTATTTAAATGAAATGGTAAAAAAAATAAAAGTTTTGATATAGGTTCTATTGTAAAGTGGTGTGTTATATGTTATAAAAATAGGTTTTGAAAGGGTAAATGCTAAATTTTTTACAAGTCTTGATAAGGATGCTCTTAGAATTGGGTAGTAAAATGTCAAAGCTTAGCAATCTGTATTGAGAAATTAGTAGAATAAAACAACTTAAGGAAAGACGAAAAAGTTAATAAGAGAGAGTGAGAAAGAAAGGAGAGAAACTGAAAAGATTTTAAAGACCCACCTATCAGCCCAAATGCAAATCAGCTGGTGTTGTTTTTTTTTGAAGACGAAGGAGACAACTGCATGGAACACAGCCTCCTTCCACCATTAGTTTCAAAGTAAGCCAAATAAATTTTTTTGTTAACGAGGAAGAGAAAAAATTTGAACCCCCTTTTGTCTCCTTTATTTCCTTTATTTTATGAGATAATTGTAAAAATAAATACTACACCTTCACAACACTGTTTTTGTCCAAATAATTACTGTATTTGTATTTTTTTAAATGCGTTACGTACACAATATTTTTACAACACTTTCACAATAAATCCTGCCATTTTTTTGAGGAAATAGTAATACTTATTAAAACACATAAACACGAAAGTAATATATAGAGTTTTTTAAACAGGTTTATAATACATTACATAATCAGAGTACTAATACAAAATGACTTAACCTTTATAGTAGTAGCCTAAATCCTACAATTTAGGATTTAAGTGGTAAGTAAAAAAGTAATATAAGTGGTAGTTTTATTTTTTATTATCAAAATGGTGTAAAAATGTCATGTATGTAACAATTTTTTTTTTTTTTTTTTTTAAATAAAAAATTTAGATAGTGTTATAATTAGGCAGTGGCCCCCTTTGGCCTCGTATGCAAAGTTGTATACTTTAAAATGTTCAGAGTACGGATAGAGTGAACATAATAATATACCGTCCTAAACTAAAAAATTGTAGTTCGAATGTTGATTAAGTTTAACTTATTTTCATTAGTGCTTGAGAAGATGCTATTGATGACTAATAATGTTGTTGTAGAAGTTCGGTTCAATACAATTTGATTCATAACCAAACCGGATTAGACGGTTCAAGCATGGGGACTCAAAGCCAAGCCCTCCTACGCCAGAAATTGTGTCAGTAATCATTAAGACAAGTAAGCATCTTGGCTCTTTATGTTATAAATTATTATATTTATTATATACAATTGAATTGTGAGGAGAAAATGAATTGTTTGGTTTTGTGAATTGTGAGGACCAAGTTGTAGTTGAAGTTGGAAGTTTGGTGATAGAGGACATAACCATGGTTAACATTTAAATTTAATTAATTAAGTTAAGTGGACCATTGTGTTATTATTGTTATAATATTTATTATAAGTCTTGAGTTTATGGTTCGCGTGTAGCCATGTGACCACTTACGAAAGTCTGAGTAAACCCTTGTAGTCGCTAACAAATCATAAGTTTCAGGTAAGTGAGGCTAGGGTGTGTTATGGGAGATTGAACGAAGGCAATCCAGCTAGAGTGGAATTTGTTTGCTACCTTAACGAATCGACCCACACCCTTGCGAGCTTCTAAAACCAATTCTGACTATGGTGACTTGATACGTGAGTGGATTCTTTAATACCACAATAGGGTATATTTTCTCTTGGCATCGCCTTATTTGGAAGAGGTGATTGGAAATTTAATACTAATAGCCAGATAAATTACACATTTGGGGTTGCATGAAACAATTTATACATACATGGATTCCAATTTTTTTGTGCATAAGTGAATCCAAATGTTAAGCCTCTAAATTCCTCTCTCTCTCTCTCTCCAAAAAAAAAAAAAAAAAAAAAAGAATCTAAATATTCAACATTCGAACTACAATTTTTTAGTCTTTTTCTCCCAATTTCATGTGTAATTTTTTTTTTTTTTTTTTGAATATGCTAAATTTGTATTTGTTCTACATTCAGGTAATGTCTTTATTATGGATGTTGTTGCTTGTAATCAAATGAATGTATTGAATGACTACACTTGGTTAGAGAAGGAGTAAGGGATCCAACACTTAATGACTAAATTATTTTGAGAGAGAGAGAGAGTGAGAGCATTAGAAATTCTAAGGATAGAGGAACTGACAAAACATATAAAACAATTTTTTTTTAGTAAGATTTAATAAAAATAAATTTTTTATTATTATATAGTGGTCATGTGTAGTCCACATGATCAATGTTGTCAACAATATTATGAGTCAATAATACAAACCTGATAACATAGAGAGTCTATTTGTAATTAATCCAAAATTTTCAGGGGTCATTTTACAATTCGGCCTAATCTAAAGTCCTAAATTTGGAATTGTTTAAGTTTGTTATTTTTATTTTTGAGAACAGTATTTCAACCAAACCCATAATAATATCTTTTGGGTAAACGTATAACTTTACCAGGTATTGATAACTCATTTAATCCTTTTGGGTTCATATTGTTGCTTAGCCCACTAGATATGACTTGTAATCTAAGTCATTCCAATCTTAGATTAGAAGTCATTCCAAGCTTTTGGGTAACATAAAGGATTAAGGAAGAAGAAAGCAATCATACAGAGCATGAAGAAACGACAAGGGCCACTCATGACACTCCTGAATCCTTGTCCTATACACAAAAACAGTAGACAAGGCAAAACTTCTCATGTCCCAATATCAAGAGAAGCCCTATTCTCTAGGTTGAGACTCCACATACTGTGTATATGCAAGTGATAAATTTTTTCTTAAATGCAAAGCATCAGAGAAATCTTGTTCACTCCTCTCTTAGGAATAGCTCCCACGCTGCAAGTTGGTTGATCCCAGCCAACCTACACTTCCTCTTCAATTATTGCCAGTACAAATTCTTACTATTTGCTCGTTGATGTTTGGGATTTTTTTTAAAAAAATTTTATTTTTGAGCTCAGTTAGAAATCCTAATCTAATGAATCTAATATATTACCCCCACCTCTCCCCACTCAGGACCACTTGAACTTGGTCCCCACTTAGGACCACTCGAACTTGGGTTCTCAAACCCCATAAGCCTTTAAGACTTGGGGAAGAAACCACTCTGCCCAACGTGGGTAGTGGTTGATGTTTGGGATTTTAATTGCTCTGTTTTCAGCTATATAGGTGCATGTCCTGTAATTTTTATTGCTTTGCTATTTATTTATTCTCTTTATTTGTCCTTGTATATCAATTGTATTTTCTTGTTCATCAAAAAATCAATTGTATTTTCTTATGAAAAAGGACTACCTTTTTATTTAAATGTAATTGTTTCTTCTTATTAGCCAAAAAAAAAAAAGGGTACTTGTTTCCTTTATTTATCTTGTGAATTTCCACCACGCATGCATTAGCCCTCTCTTCTCTGCTACCTGTCTAACCTTTCAATGTGGACAGTAATGCAAATTAGGTTGAGTACTTAAAAAATTCTAGTATCATATAAAAAGTTACAATTTTTGCTACAATTATCCTATGTGACAAACTATAATTGACTGCTTGTCACTTTTACATGATCCTCATAGAAATATCTATTTCACCAATTCTTTTTTTGAGATAGTGCTGATCACCACTTTTTCACCACCATTTATTATTAAGTACTTGAACAGTTGTAACAAAAGTTACGATTTTTTACTTACATCTAAATTTTTTTATTATGAACCTAGGTCAGGGCCCATCTTTGTACCTGTGTATGTCATTAATGCTTTTTGCTTATCATAGTCATAGTTCGGTTTAATATCATTAATTTTTGTGTGTGTGTGTGTGTTTTCTCAAGCTGGGGGAACATATGCAACAACTTGTGAAGCTAAAAAGTCATAAAAGAAAAAAAAAGGAACCTGTGAAGCAAAAATTGTTTTCCTTTGTCCTGAGTGATCGCATTACAAATAATGGAGTTCGAGGAAGGATTGGAGCCAGTAAGTCCTACTGGACAGTACTTCAACAGCTCTGTGCTATCAGTATCCATTATAGCTGTTATGGAATTTGAGATTCCAATCAACAACCTGCCCTCCATAATGTCATTGCTCAAAGATGTGTTCCTCCCCATCAATCCTCGTTTCTCCTCCATTATGGTGCTCATCTCTCTCTCTCTCTTCTTTTATATTACACGTAAATTTCTTAATTTCTCAGTTTGATTAGATGAAGTTGTTATTCGCGTGCAAAAGCTATATATGGTTAACTAGCTATGAGAAAGTATTAAGGCTATAGCATATTTACGAAGTTGTTTTATTCATGATTTTGTAATTATTTACCTTTCTTCCAGAATACTATGTTCTTTAATATAAGTAGTATGTAAGCAAAAAGAAGTTATTTTAGCCTATTTAAAAAACGGCACTAAGTAGTGAGAATTTGAAACAGGTCACAGGTGAAAAAGGTGAGAAACAATGGAAAAGAGTAGAAGTGAAGTTTGAAGACCACATTAACGTTCCCATCTTCCCTATTGGATTGTCACCTGATTCATATGACGAATATTTTGATGACTACATATCAAAGATAGCAATGAACCATTTTCCACAGAACAAACCACTATGGGAGATTCACATTGTTAAATATCCAACAAGCAATGCAGCTGGTACTATCATATTCAAGCTTCACCATGCTCTTGGTGATGGCTACTCTCTCATGGGTGCACTTCTTTCTAGTATGCAAAGAGCTGATAATCCTTCTCTTCCGCTAACATTTCCCTTTCGCCAACGCTCAGAGTCAAAAAGTGACGGATTAAGCAGAGGGGTGTCCCAACTCGTTTCCTTGATCTTTAACACTATACATGACTTTGGATGGAGCATGTTAAAGAGCAATTTGATTGAAGATGATCGAACTCCGATAAGGTCTGGGGAAAAAGGAGTGGAGTTTCAACCAATTACAATATCAACTATGACATTCTCTCTGGATCATATCAAATTTATTAAGGACAAGCTTGGAGTGGTAAGATCGATATATATATATCAGGTTTTATTGGATTACCCACCAATTCGTCATTTAGCACAACTGTACTGGGTCCTAGAATTTCAAACCCATTGTTGATTAGTGGAACTCGAGTTACCAACTAGTAAGAGCAATGATATCAGTTTACCTAAAATTTTCTCCTTATTTTAGAATCAAAACTTATTTTTCCTATTTTAATTAATCAATTTTCAAAACAGCCACGTGAAATTTCCTATTCTAAACCTTATTTTATTTAAATATTATTTCATCATTCATTTTATTATTATTTCTCTCACTTTTCAAAACACCAATTTTTCTTTATCACAATTACCGCAATACAAAAACTACTAAAATCTTGATTTGGGGAATGAAAATTGCTCCCTAAAGATAGGGAGCAATTTGTAGCAAAACCCCAAAATATATAGAAGGGATAGGAAAGCTAATGTGGGGAGCGGGGATGGGTTTTCTTCCCTTACCCTATTTTAGAGAGACTTATGCCATTGCTCTAAGCTATCAGATTTTTGATGGTGAGATCAAATTTTTTATTGCACTTGCTCACCTAGAAAACACTTCATTTTCTTATTCTTTGCTTCATATTTTTCCATTCATTCAATATTGTCAGATGATTGGACTAAAACTTGAAAAGCTTGTTTTCATTTGGTTCTTTGGTTAGAATTAGTTTATTTTTGCTCAATTGAATAATATATTCTCAAGTGCAGACCATAAATGATGTAATTACTGGTATAATCTTCTTTGGCACCCGGTTATATATGCAAGAGGTTAGCCAGAAATCAAGCAAAGCGGATTCCACAGCAATAGTGTTGCTCAGTACAAGGACAGTTAAGGGCTACAAGTCAGTCAAAGAGATGATCAAACCTGAATCCGATACACCATGGGGGAACCAATTCGGTCTCTTACATGTATCAATACCTAAGTTTACAAATCTTAAATCCTCAAACCCCCTTGAGTTTGTTTTGAAAGTGCACAAAATAATCAGGAAGAAGAGAAACTCTTCATCTGTATACTTCACTGGTTGCCTATTGTCGATTATGAAGAAACTAAAAGGCCCTGAGGTACATACACAATTTTACTCTTGACATCTCTAGATTTTTCAAATTAAAAAAGACCCTATATAGTTTAAGATAAAGTTGCTTGATTTGAAAGTCTAATACTTGTCCACCATGACTAAGGTTTTTAAATTGTAATTCTTTTCCCCCCCAAGAAGTCAAAAAGTTTTAAACCTTAAGGACGGTTTATAAACAGTTAAGCAAGCCACATA
Source organism: Notholithocarpus densiflorus (assembly GCA_030021035.2). NCBI lineage: Eukaryota > Viridiplantae > Streptophyta > Magnoliopsida > Fagales > Fagaceae > Notholithocarpus > Notholithocarpus densiflorus. The sequence continues at coordinate 74,919 of JARYZH020000737.1, forward strand.
ATTAAATTCAGTGATTCTAACATTACTTTCAAAATTCTTACAATTTTTCTCTTAAAGCAACATAAAAAGTATTTAAGAAGTTTGCTTCTTTAGCTCCATGTTTTTTGGCTTTTGTTTATGTGGGATGCTATAGTTTGCCTCTTTAGCTCCTTGTTGGTTGTATTATGAAAGCAACATAAAATTACTTAAAGAGGTTTAAGTTTGCTTCTTTAGCTCCTA